>APFE030279974.1:0-52719 GCA_000404065.3 Pinus taeda | reverse complement strand
CCCAAAGAGAGAGCCCTCTCTGACTGCTGGTAGGCTAGGACTGGCAGTCCAAAGCTTGGTCTGTGGTTACCTCGGCCGTATCCCTTAAGGAGCTAAGGGACAACCTGAGTGTTAACACCACTATTACAAAAGGTATGTATTGCATCTTCATATTTAGAACTGGATCAATTTTTATGGTATAAAGGGCTTTGTTCTCGTAAACGACTTGTTACGTGGTCAATTCTCACAGAGGAAATGATAGCACATTATGAGGATACAAAGAGCAACACCTTCTTTAGAGCAACACCACAACAATTGGAAAGAGTAAAAGGGCTTTGTGACATAATAGAAAGTAAAATTATGGCAACAATGAATTCTACCCCTCACAGCTATGAAGATGGAAGTGTTGTTTCTCCTAGCCTTCCACAACCTACAAGGGTTACACCACAACAATTGGAAGAAAAAAGAGAAAAAGGGCTTTGTTACAATTGTGATAGCAAATGCACTAAAGGTCATAAGTGTGTTGAGAAGAAATTATTTTACATAGAGTATGAAGAGGAGGAAGAAAAGGATCAAGAAACATCAAAAGAAGAGGATATACGCCAGGATCCAACCCCAGAGATAGAAGAAATGAATCAGACCATATCTTGTAAAGCATTTGCAGGAATTACCACTCCTCAAACTATCGAGATAGAAGGACATATCAAGAAGAAAAATGTTCAAGAAGTGAAAGATCACATTGAGCATCAAGAAATGAATCCGATCATATATTGTAAAAGATTGGAAGAAATTATCACTCCTCAAACTCTAAAGATAGAAGGACATATCAAGAAGAAAAAGGTTCAAGCAGTGAAAGATCACATTGAGCATCAACAACAAGGTCTCCAACTTTTAAAGGATAACGCCACTTCGGTGCAAAATCGAACGAAACAACAGGTAGATCAACATCATAGTGAAAAAAATTTTGATGTAGGTGATTGGGTATTTTTACTGCTACATCTCAAGCAAGCTATTTATGAGAAGGAAATGTTGGCAATACTACATGCACTTAAAACATTGCGACCTTACCGAATGGGAAGAATCTTCAAGGATGAGGATGTGGAAGCATTGTTTGTGTTATTTCTATTATCCAACCAAAGTGGATAAATGAAGCAAGGGATGAATGGAAGAAGGATGAAGAAGTATGGCCACTTATTCAAAAGTTGCAAAAGATCCCAATTCAAACAATGTTGCCAGAAATTGAAGAGGAAGGAAAAATCATATTGGAACTTGGAACAGTCATAGAAACAAGAACCCGACAGCTATGGAATCAATCAATTTCAGAGTGTATCATCAAGTGGAAGAACTTATCCACTGAAGATTCTACATCAGAGGACAAGAAGTTTATACAGAAGCATCAAGAACTACTCAAGCGTTGAGGACAACACTTTTTGAAGGAGAGGGGCATGTTAGGGCCCTATACTACTAGTGTAAACCCTTATTGTTATTAGTACAACCCACTTATTATATTGATGTACCCATGTAGTGCCCATATTGTTACTATTGTGCCCCATAGAAGCCCACTATGGTTATTATTGTGCCCTTACATTATTATTGTTATGTCGGCTTTGATTATGTTATGATCCCTTAGACTTCTATATATAGAAAGGAAGTATTTTCATTTGTATCATCAGAGAATTGTTCATTTATGTGATGTAAAGGAGGTTTCCCCCTCGAAGAGGCTGAATTCTAAGGCGTTGATCTATCTTTTCTATCTTTTTCTTGAGCTGGTTTCATAACAAAATGAATGCCCACTTCCAAGGAGAAATTCAATGTTTAGGAGAAACTTGGGAGGGGTGGTTGAAGGGTCCCCAAGCTAAGTCAAGTGCTTGAAATGGATTAAATATCATCTTTTGCTACAAAATTTCTAGGGGAAGACGATACTGTAACAAATGGACATAAAAACAAAATTTAAAGTTTGGGATTATTACTTGATTTTATCATTCTATCATTGATTTGTTCTTTGAAGCACTGCATCTTGTCGAAGAAGGGCATCTTATCTTCGTCCACAAATCTGTAACAACCACCTCATGGTTATGCTTAAAATTTGCCCTAGTTGTACCCTAACCCTAGGTTTCTAATGATTAGGTAGAACTACTGAGAGGAAATTTGTGCATTACCTTCCATTTCCCTAGATTGATTATGGCACCACCAAAATCCATATTTTTTCCTTCCCTGCAAGCATAAATTGTTTTTGTTCGAACTTTTCATTAAAAAACCTAAATCAAATATCAACCTCGAGAATTTGGTCTTCCCTTCATTTATTTTATTAGATGTATTATAATATCTAACTTATTTGTTATTTCTCAAATTTAGGTCAAGGTCCCAAATCCCTTCATCCTCATCATAATTTTTTCATGTTGGAGTCAATTTTTAGCTGTAATTTTTTTTATAAGATGAAAACAAGATTTCCAACCAAGAACTTGAAGGTATTGGTCTATAAGTATGCCTCAATGGAGTTTTGTGCCTATTGAAAGGATTATAAAAATGGACATCTTTGATCATAGGCTTGCATAGCATTTCAACATAGAGGGTTACACTCTATACATTGGCATGATGATTTGAGGATAGTCTATTTTGGAAAAGTGGAATTATGCAACTACATTGTTTTTCTTGATGAAACTACCTTGTCTTATAATAATTTTAGTGTTATAAAATCAGTTGTTGCAATTTTGACATCAATCTTAGGACCATAGTTTCTAATCAATTATGCATTTGGTTTTATGAATTTTACAATTATTTCTATGATATTAGGAGTTAAAGTTAAAATTCATAATATACAGAGAGTAAGTAAAACATTGTTTTCATCGAATCACACATCAACCATCATCAGAAATTTTCTAATTATGTATCATGCATTAACTTTACATATGCACTATTTTGTTAATTTTCCATTTTTCTAAGATTTCATTTCCATTAAATTTTCAAGTGATTCCTTATTATTCTATACTTTTTTATGATATTTTATGTCCTAACCTTATAAATTCCATTTTCTTACCTCTTCCTAAATTTTAAGAGCTTTTATGTGTACTCATTGTTGTTTGAATTGTTCAAATATTACATCTAATTTAAAAAAATATGTTTATATAAAAAATGGGCTTGAGGAAACCTCTCCATTCAATGCTTGAACATTTTCTACTCTTCCCTTTAAATGTGAATGTTGACTTCCATATTTAAAATTTTACTCATTTGTTTTTATAGATACTGCTATCGACATTTCTTGTGCCATCTTAGTGATGCTTTTTGCACTACAACATTATGACACACACAAAGTTGATTTTTTTTTGCAGTTGTTTTGATCACTTCGATCATATTTATTAATTCCATTGGTGTTTAAAATATTGTATATTAGAATCCAAAAGTGTTCCAAGAAATTTTTCCTTACTATATGTATAATTTCCTCAACAAGATGGGATGTAGAGAGTTGATTGTCCCTTGGAGACATAGTCCTCTGCATCACAGGTTCATACCCATATCTCAATCAACCTTCAAACGTGTGCTTGATCTATGTGGATATCTATGGCCACCGACATATTCCACCTAGATCACAACATAATTTCCTATTTTGCGATACAATTTCCTATTTTGGTAGTTTTCAGGTCCTGAACATGTGGAGCCATTTTGAGGCCATAGATTGTGTTTTTTGGGATTCAACAAGATGAATAAAATAATACTTTGTAGGACATTGGAAATTTCACTCTTTAGATATAACTTTTCCAATGGGTTATTGTGTGCACCAAATAGAGATCATATGCCAAAGTTACAACCCTCAGAAGTTGACATTCCAACTTACACCATTGGGGCCCATAAGCCTTTGGCACTTCATCTCATAGGGTTAGGTTTTATTATATTTATGGTTTTATTTTTGCCTCTTCATGATAATAAGGCATGGCTTCATTGTAATACAATTTAGGAAAATGTTTATCTATCACATGTCTTCTTAGAGATAAGTTACCACCGTTCAAGCTACTTTGCCTTCATTCTACTTGTATATAGTTTTGAGTATTTTCAATTATTTAATTGAAGTCAAGTTTTGTTGTATCTCTATGCTTTCGGTTAGTTATCTATATTTCAGTTTATTCCCTCCATAATGTGGACCAGTGGTATCAAAGCATAATGCTCTTTCTCTATTATAGGGTTTCATTGCATCAAACAGGTCATCTTGGAATTTTCGCTATAATTATTTTCTTTGAGGTTTCAAAAGATAAAATTTCAACCAAGTGGCGTCAAAATACTAGTGAAATTCGTGTACAAATTTTGGATCTCGGTTCCATATATTTTATGAGATATGGTCCGATGAATTTAGGGTTTTTGCAAGCTCCAAAATTCAGTCTAAAACAAGTGACCTAGGGAAAACCGTCATAACTTTCTCTATCAGAATTTGTTTTGAATTTCGTAAAAAGTGATTGCAATTGCATGGAATTTAGTTTTTCATGTATCATTTTCAGGGCGAATGTTGAAACTATGACACGTGGCATTCCGTACAAGTTTTCTTTATTGAACCAATCCATAGTCAAGATATCACGGTATATTGGGCATAAATTTACCTTGAAGAATCCAATCTTAGTTTGACTTGTGGCATTGGAAATAATATTCAAAGTGATACCACAAGATGAAATATCAGACCTTCGAGAGTTGATTATATATATACAATAGTTTCAAGATCAAGCTCCAAAAAACAAGCAAAAAGGTGTGTGTTTTTTAAATTTGCATAACTTTTGTTTGAAAAATCATTTTGAAGTGATCCAAAGGGCATAGTGAATCATAGGTATCGTCATTAAGAAACCATAATTCTCTAATATGATGCATGAAGAATAGTGATAAATGCAACATGATATATCAAAATGACAAGATCAAGTGCAATAAATTTCGCTCTCACAAAGAGTAACCAAAAATGAATTGGAAGTGATAATGAATGTTAATATGGATGGTTTAAAAGGGAACAAGGATGGTTTAAAAGTAGAAATGGAATTTTTGAAGGAAGGTTTGACAAAGTTGCTACAATAAATGCTTCCTAATGGCGATAAGTTATTTCTTGAAAATCATGATGAGAGAAAAATAAATGTTGATAATGATTTTAGAGATTCTAACTTTGGGTTGAATAAAACCACATTCCAAATATCGATATTAGGATGTTTGATGGAAAGGATTATGTAACATGGATACTACAAATGGATAAATATTTTGATCTACATGATGTGCATCACACACAAAATGTACACGTTGCATGTTTATATTTAGAACCCAATCAATTTGTATGGTGTTGATGGATTTATTGTCGTAAACCTTTTCACTTGGTCAATTATTATGGAGGAAATGATACCACATTAGGAGGATACAAAGAGAAACACCTTCTTCAACCAACTGATAAATCTCAAACAAAAGGGTTCAATGGCGGAGCACATTGAGGACTTCCAAAACTTGAATATTAGGGTAGCTGATATTCCAAAGGAGCATATTATTGATGTCTTCGTAGGGAATTTAAAGGATAAAATCCAACATGGGGTTCTCCTTTGGGAACATAATTCATTGGAGATGTAATTCAGGGTGGCAAGAAAAGTTGAAAGAAAATTTATGGCAACAAGGAAGTTTACCACTCACAACTATAAAGATGGAAGTGTTAACAACCTACAAAGTTAACACCACAACAACTATAGGAAAAAATAAAAAAAGAGCTTTGTTACCATTGTGATATAAAATACACTAAAGGTCGCAAGTGTGCCAAGAAGAAATTATTTTCCATAGATTGTGAAGAGGAGGAAGAAAAGGAATAAGAAACATCAAAAGAAGAGAATATACAACAAGAACCAACCCCAAAAAATAAGAAATTAATTTGACCATATCTTGTAATTCATTGGTGGTAATTACCACTCCTAAAACTCTCAAGATAAAAGGGTACATCAAGAATAAAAAGATAATAGTGGTGATTGATTCATGTGATACCCATAATTTTATTCAATGTAAGTTAGCCAAGGAATTGAATTTATTTCTATATCCAGCACCAGAGTGTCAAGTGATGGTTGCAAATGGAGAAATTATAAATTTCTTGAAAAGTGCCATAATATCAAGCTAACCATGCGGGAATATGTATTGAATAGTCCAATGCTTTCCATTCCAATAGGTGGTGCTTTTGTTTTACTAGGAGTCCAATGGTTACAATATTTGGGGATGATAGCTTTTAATTTTCAAGAACTTTTCTTGATTTTTTTGGGAAGGAAAGGAAATTCAATTAAGAGGTATTGTAGGGAAAATAAGGAATATAATCAGCTCTATTGGCATGTAAAATATGTTGAATAAAGAACAACATGGTGTAATTGCACAATTATGCTTACTAGAGGTTCAAAAATTGAAACCATCTGTTTGTCCAAATCTCCAAAAAGTATTGGACAATCATTCCAAGGTGTTTGAGACTCCCAAAGGCCTCCCACCTATTTGTGATTATGATCATGCTATTCAATTCATTCCATGAAGTGTTCCTCCAAACATTAGGCCTTACAAATATACCTATGCCCAAAAGAGTGAAATTGAACATATGGTTGCAGAAATGCTAGAGGCCTGTATAATTTAAATTAGCCAAATTTATTTCTCCGATCTAGTAGTATTGGTGCACAAGAAGGATAGATCATGGTGTATGTGTCCAAATTATAGGGAGATCACCAAGGTCACTATTAAAGATAAATTTCACATTCTTGTCATTGATGAATATATGGATGAATTACATGGAGCAATTTACTTCACCAAGATGGGTCTTTGTTCAGGATATAATCAAATTATAATGAATACTGAAGACATTCCAAAAAGAACATTTAAAACTCATTATGCCTTTTGGACTTACTAATGCATCTTCTACATCTCAAAGTTTGATGAATTCCATTTTCAATCCCTTCCCTAGAAAATTGGTGTTAGTATTTTTTGATGATACAGTAATCTACACTAACAAGTCTTGGAAGGATCATGTTCAACATGTTGATAGGGTGCTCAAACTATTGGAGAAGAACCAATTATATGCAAAAACCTCCAAAATTTTATTTGGAGAACATGAGGTGGAATATTTGGGTCATGTTGTATATCATGAGGGTTTGAAGGTAGACCCTAACAAAATTAAATCCATTAATGGAAAATCCCCATAACCCTAAAGAATTTTTGAGGATTTCTCTGGTTGATAGGGTATTATCACAAGTTTTTCAACAATTATGGGAGAATAACAACACCTCTAAAAAAATTACTGAAGAAATATGTATTTTCTTGGACTCCATAAGCAATTAAGGCCCTTGAACATCTATTCTCGTTGTGGAAATGACTCTACAATTTTTTTTCACATTTCAACTTTGGAGCCTACAGTAACTATTGTTTCAAGCCACCCTTGGGTCGTCATGTTGTTTTTTTGTTATTTATGTGTTTTATCCTAGCATCGCATCATCCTAAGTCAATGCTTCCTAAGCATCATTATTTAACCATTAGAAAGAACTTGAGTTACTTAGTCCATGGTTAGGTGAATTCATGATCTTTCTAGACTTAGAAACTTACCTTATTGCCATGCACACACTCTAGAAACACTCAAAAGCATGGAAATCAAACAAAAGCAATAAAATCTCTTACAATATGAAAAATCACACGTTAAGTTGATGAATACATGTACTTGGGTTGAGCGCATTCCTTTGGGTTGAAGAAGTGCACCCTACTTGAGCGCACCCCTTCATGCTAAGAAAGTGCACCCTACCTAGGTGCACTCCTTCGTGTTGAAGAAATGTGCCTTGTCTAGTTGCATGCATGAACCAACATGTTGCATGAGGGAACACTCCTAGTAAATAGAAGCCCATTAACTCCTCTTAACTAACCCTTTCATATGACAACAAGTGGAAATCATGCATGAATCAATTTTTCATGTTAATTTGTTTAAATAAAATAACTTAATAATTCTTTGCATAATCATTTCATTCGAGTTGAGAACACAACTAGGGAATCAAGAAGTTCTTCATCAACCAGTGGTGCAAGTTTTTCGTGTCGAATCCTTCTATTGCGTGTCATGATTTTAATTTCAAATCTTTCTTTTCTTGTTAACGATCAAAATTTATTTATTTATTTATTATTATTGTTATTTTTCTTCAGTTTGTTTGCTGGTATTTATGCTAAGTCTTCATGTTGCAAGTGTTAATCCACTGTCACATGCAGAAACTCTTCACATTCTCAAAACCTTCCATCTTCCACTATGCATGTGACTACAACTATAAATCCTTGAAGATATTTATCTTCCTCATATTTTCATCAAATCCTCCTGATTGAACATATTTATGAGCTTCCAATAGGTAGAGTGCACTTCCTAAGCTCAAAGCCCCATCAATCTTGAGAATTGTTCCATGTTTGATCAAGTTTTCTTCCTGAGCACATGAGTGCATCATGAAGTCATGGAGAATTTTACTTCGACCCTTCAGAGTGCTAAAGTGTGGCCTCTTTTCCTTTGAGTGCATGAGTGCATCACGAAGGTACAAAGCCTCATCATTTAGCCCTTGAACATGCTATAGTGCGCTCTCCCTTTCTTTGAGCTAATGGGCACATTGTAAAGCCCCGAAGCCTTGTTAACCTCATCCTTTATCCCTTCGGAGTGCGATAATGCACCCTCCTTGTATGGTTGAGTGCATGGGTGCATAGGGAATACTTGAAGGCCCATTTTCCCATACCTTCAACTCTTGAGGGTACAACAATGCACCCTAGTTGATTTTTTCCCTTTCTTGAGTGCATGAGCACACTATGAAGCCTTGAATAGCTATGCATGTCCCCTTCATGCTTTGGAAGTGCACCCTCATAGTTTTCATACCTATTTTATCTTGTATGCAAGTTATTTTAGTTTTTCATTCACATTGTTTCATGATATATGATCTATTATAGCTGTTTAAACATGATTTACAAGTATTTCTACATAGTTAGGCTATTTTAAGCTAATATTATCATTATGAGTGTGTTTCCCAAACAGGTGCTTGTGTTGCAAGAATTACGACTTTCTCATCATTTGTTGGAGACATTTCACATATCAAAGTGACCTACAAAGAACTTTCAGAAGCAAGCATTGATGAACCAGTGGAAGTTACATGGCCCAATGTTCCCATATACACAGATACTCGGTGCTTCATTGATAAAGGTAGACAGGTCACTTGGAGAAAAATATATAAGACATTCATGCAGGAAAGGTTCGTTAAGGACTTAGAATATTTGAAGGCATATGTCAATATAAGGAAGTATGGGATCCACAGGATCACATGCAGGTTCCTGGTCATGCCATGTGTGGAGGTTATTGAATGGATCATTACACATATGGATGACTCACACCTTGTGCTTCAGAGTGGGAGTGGTGGTCATCTCACCACCTATTATGGTGAAGATACGCAAACATATTATAAGATGATAAAGCCTACTGAATATGTGAATGATAACTTTTACATAAGATAGGCAACCCTTGAGACTATTGATGTTATTAAACATGGTGTTAAGAGCCTTCCAAGTTCCGCCATCACCCATTAGTAGTGTATCTGAGGAAGATTCTCAGAGATGTCTATCAGTACCTAATAACTATGTGTTGTTAGTTATATGGGCTTAATAGCACCTAGGCATTCCAAGAGAATTGGATATACATGATCAATATATTAGTTACTCGTGGAAGAGTTTTCAATTGGGTGGATATTCTTTCATTTGAGTTGCAATGATAGGTGGGGTAGGAACAAGCATCTTTATAGGTGGAATAAGCACCAGAATTATATATGTTTGATTTTCTCTTAGATGGAATCTATGCAAAGTATGTGTTCTTGGGAATGAATTGGAATTGGACTCCTAAGGAGGAGTTATTGGTCTACTTCCACTACAGAGTGTTATCCAAGTTGAGCTTCAAAGGTGTATATGAAAAATTAGTTTAACACTTCTTTGTAGTAATCTTTCATGTGATTTTTGAGATTGATCCTCCTTACATGACCGATCAAGTAAAGGAGTCACTTCAATATATCGCAAATTGGTTTGCAGCTCCAGATGGTACATAAATTAGGTGCTTTGGTTGTCAAATATCCCCTCATCATATGTTGCGATATATGACTAAAAAAATGGTCATGCAAGAAGTAACAAATGAGCTGGACAAGGGATTATCAAGAATTATTCGCAAAGGGAAGAAATACCCTTGAGCTATCTTTCTAGTGAGGATAATTTTGTATGAATTAAAGAGACACAAGGCTACAATATCATAGATACAAGAGTTGGATTGACTACACTTCACTACTAAATATTTCCATGGATATGATCCCAAGTGAATTATTAGGAAACATTGTCAAAGGATCAATCACAATATGGGGTACTCATCTATGTCCACAAAAGAAGATGAGAAGATGCATAATTGATACAATAGAAACATGGACACACATCCCTTAAGGGAGGCCATTTCACCCCATGATCCTCTAGCTCAATATTTGCAAGAGCAGGAGGAGGACATAACACCTCAAGTAAGGAAACTAGCTACCAAGAAAAGGATCAGATATTATGTTGGGTGTGGATCTTAATTATCTTCTTTATTCAAAGGTATTGCCCCATTGACCCCACTTCATAAATATGACAATAGAAGTTATGTTTAATTTAGGGTTTTTTTCCTTTGAAGGCAACCCCTTGCTATATATGAGGGAATTGTATCACATCTATGTATATGCGTATCCTGAGTGAGAAAGAGAGAGGAGATTGTGTGAGAGCAAAGATGGAATTACAATGGATCTATTGTAGGTTGTATCTCTTCAATTTTCTAGATAATATAAAAGGAATGATTGGCTATTTCTCTATGGACATAGCCCAAATTCGGTGAACCATGTGTATCTGTGTCTCTCTTGTTTTATGTGTTTTCTTTGTTTATATTTCTGCAATATTTTATGTGTTCCATTTCTCTTTAAAGTATAATTTTCCAACAACTGGTATTAGAGTCGAAAGTCTATTTGGTTGATAAAATCGCAGGGGAGAAGGGTTGTTGGTTTGAGTGGGAGCAATGGCGGAAGAAGGTAGGTTTAGGGTCGAAACATTTAATGGCCAAAACTACCAGCTGTGAAAGATGCATATGGAATATTATTTGTACTAGAAATATCTGTACCTACCATTGAGTGGAAAAACAAAGAAGTCGACGAGTATGGCATACACAAAATGGGATAATCTCAACAGAAAGGCACTTGGAACAATGCGGTTGTGCCTAGCAGCGTTAGTAGCCTTTAATATTTCAATGGAAACAACAACAAAGGGTTTAATGTCACCGTTGGCCAAACTATATGAAAATCCCTTGGCCTCAAATAAGGTATTTCTTATGAAGTGTTTATTTAATATGAATATGTCAGAAGCTAGATCTGTTGCTGATCATTTAAATGAATTTAATATTGTTACCAATCAGTTAAGTTCTATAGGTGTAACTTTTGATGATGAAGTTAGGGCTCTGTTATTTCTATGGTCATTGCTAGAAAATTGTAATGGTTTAGTTATGGCCATTAGTAACTATGTTTCTGGATCTAGTACATTAAAGTTTGATGATGTTGCTGGTGCAATCCTTAGCAAGGAAATTCGACAGAAAAGCTCTGGTGAGACGTCAGGTAATTCTTTGACTACATAGACTAGGGGAAGAAAAATGGAAAGAGGAAAGATCCCAAGATATCGTAGTAAGTCAAGGAAAGGTAGATCCAAGTCTATATTGGGTATAGTGTGCTAGAAATATGGGAAGAAAGGACACTTGAAGAAAGATTGCAAGTCTTAGAAGGGAAAAGAAGGAGACACATAGCAAGAAAATAATCATGAAGTGAATGTGACAGGTGATGTGTTGCAATATTCTTTGATTCTTTCATTAGAAAATATTATTGATGTCTAGGTGGTAGATTCAAGGGCCTCATTCCATGCCACACCTAAT
Organism: Pinus taeda; assembly: GCA_000404065.3. Lineage (NCBI taxonomy): Eukaryota > Viridiplantae > Streptophyta > Pinopsida > Pinales > Pinaceae > Pinus > Pinus taeda. The sequence goes on along the minus strand of APFE030279974.1, from coordinate 40,796 downwards.
AGGAAACATTTTCATGATTATGTTCAAGGAGATTTTGGACAGGTTCGATTGGGTGATGATAAACCCTGTAAAATCATTAGAATTGGTACAGTTTTCATAAAACAAGAGAATGGAAATCAATGGCTATTGAAGGAGGTAAGGCATGTTCCAGATTTGAATAAAAATCTGATTTCAGCAGGGCAGTTGGGACGTGAAGGTTGTGTAACTACTTTTACAGATAAAACCAAGAATGTCACTAAAGGAGCCCTGGTAATATCAAAAGGAGAAAAGGTTCGTACATTGTATTTATGCAATGGTATTTCTAATTTTGTTAATGCTTTAACCTCTACAAGAGTAGATACAACATTGTGGCATCATAGGCTCGAGCATATGAGTGAGAAGAGGATGCAGATTCGTCACTCAAGAAATTTGTTGCCAGGTTTAAAGCATGTTGATTGGAATTATGTGGGAATTGTGTTTATGGAAAACAGAAGAGAGTCAGATTCCTCAGAGTTGGGAAAGAAAAGATGAGCGAAAAATTAGAGCTTGTACATACAGATGTATGGGGACTTGCTCAGGTATTATCCCTCAGTGGCTCTCATTATTATGTTACTTTTATTGATGATGCAACTAGAAAAACCTGGATTTATTGTATTCGAAATAAATCTTATGTATTTTATACTTTCAAGAAATGGAAATATTTGGTTGAAAATGAGATAGGAAAAAAGTTGAAGTGTCTCAGCTCAAACAATGGAAGTGAATATTGTAGGAAAGAGTTTGATAGAAACTATTCATAGAATGGAATTCGTAGAGAGAAGACAGTTCCAGGAACACCACAAGAAAATGGTGTGTCAGAAAGGATTAATAGGACAATCATGGAGCATGCAAGGTGCATGAGATTGCATGCAGGATTGCCTTTATAATTTTGGGTAGATGTTGTAGATATTGTTGTTTATCTAATAAACAGAGGGCCTTCAAGTTCCTTGGATGTGTTATCCTCCATAATATCCCAAGGCTGAGAAGGGAAATCAAAGGCGGTAACCTCAAACCACTTACAGTTCAAGAGATAGCCTTGCTAAACCAGAGAGGGATCTCTATATGAATTCACAGCCAAAGATTACTAGAACGGGAAAGGATTTTAGGCTAGATATGCTAGGCTCAGGTAGGTTTTGAAAATTTAGTGTTTTGATGCTGGATAAGGGATGAAAACCAGGTAGCTAGGTCAAAGGATCAAAGGGTTAGAACAACAAAGATATGGAGGAGAAAGGTAGCAATAATTCTATGATGGCTTTAGGGTTTGTCCATGTAGTGTAGTGTTTGGAAGAAGAAAAAGAGCTTAATGAGCATGTGCATCATGAATTCATTAAGCAAGAAGGAAATTAACACAAAATGATATTCCCATCAAAACAGAGCTTTATGCAAAGAATTATGCTTATAAAATTTAAGGAAAACCATTGAAGAAATGATGAATGGAAAGAGAAGATGAATATATTTTATATAAATATATAATAGAGAAAATAACACATCACAAACTTACTGCACATGAATTCCTAGATAATAGCTGTAGAAGCATCCTTTGATTTCCTAAAAATGTTCAAGTATAAGCTACAATAGTTCTCTCCTTTGATGTCCAACCCATTCTATGATTGAGAAAATGATACATATAGACCAAAACAACATCTCCCTACTCTCAGGGGTCAAATCCATGGGTCTAGGGATTGCTACGTGAGGTGTTCCAACCAAACCATAATGTCTAGGGAGGTTAAAGCAACTCCTACAATTAACTTTGACTCAAACCACTCTCATTAATGACGCCTAACTTTACATAAAAAAACTTTAACAAGATTATTTACTCACTTTTACATCAGATTTACATAGATTAATCAATTACAACATAGAAAGTTGAATCCAGCTAAACAAACGGGAGAAAAAATATCACATGAAAAAACACAGCAAAGTTTTAAGAAAACGCAGCGAGCCTGGAGAAAACACAACAAATTTGGGAAAACTGGTTTTTGAAGGCTTTACTGAAGTCCAAATTCTGATATTGATGGCTCATTGGAAAGTTGAGGATGTCTGATACATGATGGACTCTTAAGGAGATAAAAAATGTCACTTCTAGAGCCTCAAAAGTTCATTCTCCCACAAGTACTCTGGAAAACATAGTGTGGTTTTCAACAGGGTGGCAGAAAGGTGGTTTTTGGGCATTTTCTCCTGTCAAAACTTGCTAAAAGTATATTCCCCTCAGGCCAAATGTGATGTATTAACCATGAAAAATCTAGATACGTAAGAAAAAAATGATTTGGAGCTCCCTAATGAATGCGCAGCATGGAGCACACTGCATTTTTGAACTTTTGACTATCTCGAAATTGCTAAAACGTCTGGGTTTTTTACAATAATAGGGCTCAAAGATGGAGCCATATATTTCTAACCACAATGATTTTTGGAAACATAAGAGAGTTTATCGTTCTTTGGTAGGTTAGGAAGAAAATCGCCTCCATTTTTTAAAAATAGTTTCCCATTTGTTCAACATTGAAGTTTGAAGTTGGTCACTTAAAATTGGAAAAGTGTAGCATGCTCACAACAAAAATGCTACGAACTTTTTGGAGAGTGATTTGGAGGCCTTCCCAGAGGATTTTGGGGCTGCAAGTGGTATGGTTGGAAATATAGGAATGTATTCTACACAATAGATTCATCAAGTACTGCACAAGCCTTCTCCAAGATACCTAAAAATTCAATCTCCCAAGACTACTCCAAAAGTGCAACAACTCTCCTGTAGCAATTGTATTTTGGGAATTTCTCCTAAATAATAATACCTATGCATAAAATGAAGGATTATTTTATCCCTGGGTCTATTATTGACAAAAATCACTTTCCCTTTTGTAAAATTCATCTCCATTTGGTCATAAACATAGTTTGAAGCAAAACTGTCCGTATGTGCAGCAAATGATTTGTGTCTTGGAATGATTTCTTGAGAAATGGTGACGACATTATCTCTTGTGTTGAAGTTGGCTCATATCTACTAATATTACCTCCTTTTTGCCTCTTTTTATCAATGGTCTCTGAATCCATAGCTAACCATAACTCAATGGAAGGGGAAACTAGGGTTTAGTGTAGGGAAAAAATAGGGGATTTGGGAATTTTTTGAAATTGAGTGAAATGGAGGGGTTATTTGGTCTCTAAATTCTTGGAAAAATTTGGTTAGATAGGGAGGGATGTTAGGGAGTAAGGTAAAGTGGAATTTCAAGGAAAGGATGAGGGGAAGGGGTCCAAAAGAGAGAAAAATAGACCTAGCCTAGGAATGGAGGGTCTAGGCTAGGGTTTTGGGAAAAAGGGCATAGATGAGGGATAGGGGTGTGGAAATGTATCTATGGGGATATATGGAAGGAAGGGGAGGGTAACTAAGCTTATTTTTGAGTGTTTGTCTCAATAATTTGACCAAAGAGACTATGAAACCAAGAAAACCCTGAGGGAGGGAAATCTGATCTTTCCAAGCATGAACTGAAGTGAAACAAGGTATAAGATGACCCACTTACTTGCTAATGATAGTCTGGAACCTGAAATGATGATTTCGATTTCCTTGGAAAATCAAAACTCTTTGTTTTGAATGTGGAATGAGAGAATGAACCTGTGTTTTGGTCTTTTATAGCTTGTGGAAATCAAATTATTTATAATGGTAGGGTGGCCCACCATGTGTTTTCACTTTTTCCTTGAAAACTATGCATATTTGGAACATTTGAATGTATCTTTAGATAATTTGAACTCATTACATTATATTTTTAAATAAATCACACTATGAAACAAAACCTATGAGCAAATGTTAATTTTAGAGATGTTCTGTGCTAGAGCAATTTATTTCAATTTTCCAATATCTTTTCGAGATTAGCAATCACATCAGCATTAAAGAAAACTATAGATAAAACATAAAAATAAATCATATAAGACAAGCCAAGACAAGAGGACACAAGATGTGGCACTAGATAGGTACAAACCTCAATGTGGGGAAACTCTTGATCAATTCTTCTTTTATGTTCTTCAAAGTTCAGCAGAGAAAGAGATAGAGATAGTACATTTACAACAGAAGTCAACACTTTGACTTATCTAGATATGAGCATGGATCATCTCCTGTCATGATGATACATGAGATCATTTGAAGATATTTTTCTTCAACTGATTCTCCAAGGTGACAATTTCACCTAACTTAGTGTTTCAACTTGTATTCATGTTGCTATGCTGCACCTAATCACTGAGTTGCTCCCATCTGCTCCTATCATCATGCTACCCCTTACTGACATGCCCATCATGTTGCATCTGTCATCATCATGGTCTCATTCATCATCATGTTTCCTCATACATCATCATTTAGTCTCATTACTGATCATGCTGCCCTTTACTAACATGCCCATCATCTCAGTGTTGTACCAAAATGTCACTAAGTTGTTCTCATTGATCCAAGAGAGGTTCCAACATTGTTAGTGTAACCCTCTTTCCCCTTGAATAGCTTATCCTTGAGGCCGCATCACTTGTCAACTCCATGCTATCTAAGGTTCTTCTATGACAACACTTAGTCACCATGAATCTATACTCAAGTCTGTAATATGTAACCACGTTTATCCTCACGTTGTCACCTACAACAAAAACAGGTCTTCTTGTTGCTCTTAGATGTCTTCATTGAATGCATATTAGGTGTCTCTATTGACTGCGTTTAGGGCTACTTGGACAATGTATAAGTTCCTGCATTAATGACTGCCTTTAGGGCTGTTTGGACAGCGTATAAGTGTCTCCCTTAACGAATGCATTTAGGGTTGTTTGGACAGCGTATAAGTACCTTCATTAATGACTGCGTTTAGGGTTATTTGGATAGCGTATAAGTGCCTCCCTTAATGATTGTGTTTAGGGTTGTTTGGACAACGTCTAAGTGCCTCCATTAGTGATTTAATTTAAGGTTGTTTGGACAGCGTATAAGTGCTTCCCTTAATTACTATGTTTAGGGCTGTTTAGATAGAGTATAATTTCCTCCCTTAACTGCGTTTAGGGCAACTCCATTGACTGCGTATTAGGGCTTCTTGGACAATGTATAAGTGCCTCCCTTAACTGCATTTAGGGCTACTCCATTACTATGACCAGATGTATTGACTGTGGTTCCTTTTCATGATTGCGGATAACTGCATCTAGGGCATCATTGAGGCTAGGGCATCATTTGCTATGGCTAGGGCATCATCTACTTAGCCCAACATACTCTCAGTGTCTCTCTCCTTCACCAAAAACCCAAAGATGTGGAGAGGAGGAGATCACATGATAGAGTGTGTCAAAATGACTTCAAGTCCTCTTTTATTTATACTAAAATGTAGATGATGAATAGATATGTCTATTGGGCTTCTGAGCCTACTCAAGTTTCTAGCCGACTTGACAATTTGTTTTATAACATAAATAAATTCATAACTTCATAAATACTTATCAGAATTTGATGATCTTTCGATAAATCCTACACCTCTTGATGAGAGGGATCCAATAAAAATATCAGCTGCCATAAATAAGATGACCCACATGGAGTTTGGCCCTAGTCGCCAATTTTAACATATCACTACTCCTTCATTTGCTGGTTTTATGAATGACATGTCAGTTTTAAGACTCTAACCCTAATGACCTAATGGTGACATTGAGCTGAATGAAGACCATGGTGATATGAATGAGATGATGGTGATGATATTTAGAGATGGCACATCCAACTTAGTGATGGAGGTGACTGGACCATGAAAATTTTGAAGGAGCAATAATAGACCTAGACACACTAGCCAATGACCAAATTTTATTATGAAAACCTAATGAAATGATTAAAATTTGACTTAAGACCCCTAGCACAACCTTGTAAGAGAATTTTTATCACTAGTGATAGGAAGAACTGACTTACACTAACAGGATGGTGGTATTCCAGAGGAGACATGGACATGTAAAACGATAAACTACTCATTTATAAATACTTTTAGTTGTGAAGCCTTTGTCCACATTAATAAAGAAAATATAACAAAGCTTGAGGTAAAATCAAAGAAATGTACCTTTATTGGATATGGCATTAATGATTTTGGTTATCGCTTTTATGATTATGAAAACATAAAATCATTAGAAGCAGAGGTGTCATATTCAATGAAAAGATTTTGTATAAGGATCAAATGCAGGAAAAGAAACAGGGAAAAGAAAACTAAGAATACACAGTGCTTGATGAGATCACAAAAAAATGGTGTCTGAAAATCATAATGATTGACAACCAAAACAACAACAACAACAACAAGCACCTCAAACACCTAAAAGTGGTGTTACAAGATCAATGAGGATAAGTAGACCCCCTGAACGATACTCTCCTTCATTATATTATGTATTGTTGACTGATTCTGGTGAACTAGAATGTTATGAAGAAGAAGTGCAAGTAGAAACCAGGAAGAAGTGGGAGCAAGCCATGAAAGAAGAGATGGACTCCTTAGTACATAACCAAACTTGGGACTTAGTCAGGGTGCTTGCAGGTAAAACAACATTTCATAATAAATGGCTTTACAGGTTGAAGGAAGAAGGTGGAGGTAGAGAAAGGTATAAAGCTAGACTTGTCGTGAAGGGGTTTGCATAGAAAAAAGGTATAGACTTTGATGAGATATTTTATCATGTTGTTTAAATGACTTCAATCAAAACTATTTTAAGTCTAGTAGCAGCTGGAGATTTTCATCTTGAGCAGTTAGATGTAAAGACAACCTTTCTCCATGGGGATTTGGAGGAGATATATATACAACAACCACATGGATATGAGGTAAAAGGGAAGGAGAAACTAGTGTGCAGGTTGAAGAAGAGCCTGTATGGTTTAAAACAGGCTCCAAGGTAGTGGTATCTAAAATTTGACAGGTTTATGTTTGAACAAGGTTATACTAGATCTCACTTTGATTATTGTGTTTATCTCAAAAGGAAAAATGATGAAAACTATAATATATTATTATTGTATGTATATGACATGCCTTTTGGAGGTTCTAACATGTAGGAAATAAATGTGCTCAAAAGAAAATTGGAAAACTCATTCGCAATGAAGGATTTGGTTGATGCATAACAAATCCTTGGTATGAGAATAACTAGTGACAGGGAGAATCACAAATTAACATTGTCTCAGAGTGAGTACATACAAAAGGTTTTGAAAAGATTTAATATGTAGAATGAAAAACTAGTTAATATTCCTTTGTCTAGGCATTTCCAACTAAGTAAGGAGGTGTGTCCCAAGACTTAGGAAGAAATGGCTTATATGTCTAAAGTTTAATATGCATCAGTAGTTGGAAGCTTAATGTATGCAATGGTCTGCACAAGGCCTGATATTTCACATGAAATGGGAGTTGTAAGTAGGTACATGAACAATCCAGGAAAAGAAAATTGGATGGCAGTGAAGTGGATTCTTAGGTATTTGAGAAGAACCACAAATCAAGCATTATTCTTTGGTGGTTCAAACATTTCTCTACAAGGATATGTTGATGTAGATATGGTGGGTGATAGAGATAATAGGAGGAGCACCACAGGATATGTGTTTACTGTAGGTGAAAAAATTGTCAGTTGGGTTTCAAAACTGCAAATTGTTGTTGCACTCTCAACGATGGAAGTAGAGTATGTTGTTGCTATAGAGGCTAGTAAAGAAATGATTTGGTTACAAAGGTTTTTGGATGAATTCGATAAGAAGTAGGAGTTGGGCAGGTTATACAGTGAAAAATAGATTGGCATACATCTTCCAAAGAGATTTGAATTTCATTCCAAGACTAAAAATATATAGCTCAAGTACCATTTCATATGGTCAATGTTGGAAGATGGACAATTGAAGTTGGAAAAGATACACAATAGCCAGAATCATGCAGAGATGTTAACAAAAGTTGTAACCAGGGAGAAACTGAGATTCTTCTTGGTTTCAATTAGTCTTCAAGTATGATGATGAAGATGAGAAACAACCACATCCAAAGTGGAGTCATTTTCCATCAAATGAAGCAGCGGTGGAGTTTCTCTAATCAGTCTCTGAGTGGGAGATTGTTGGGTGTGGAGCTTGATTATCTTCTTTATTCAAAGGTATTACCACATTGGACCTCTGTTCATAATGGGGCAGCAACACTGCCCGTTTTTTTGCCACCAATGGGGGAAATGATGATTTTTATGAGCCTCCTATGGTAGGGGTTTAGGGGCCTAAAAATAGATTTAAAATTTCATTGTAAAATGTTGTAATTTCGTAGTTAATCTAAACCGTTCATTAGGTAGAAATATGACAGTAGAAGTTAAGTTTAATTTAGGGTTTTTTTTCCTTGGAAGGCAACCCCTCACTATATATGAGAGAATTGTATTGCAACTATGTAGATGTGTACTCTTAGCAAGAAAGAGAGAGGAGATTGTGTAAGAGCAAAGAGAGAATTACAATGGATCTTCTGTAGGTTGTATCTCTTGATTTTGCTAGATCATATAAAAGGAAGGATTGGTTGCTTCTCCGTGGATGTAGTCCAAATTGGGTGAACCACGTATATCTATGCCTCTCTTGTTTTATGCATTTTCTGTGTTTATATTTCTGCAATATTTTATGTGTTCCTGTCATGCGGAAAGAGTTATTTTTGCGGACAAACCTAACCTCCCTAGGAGTCTAAGACTCTCTAGTGACAAACAAACCAAACAAGAGCAATCCTTCTCTAAACACACGTTATTCTATGAGAGACCAAGTGTTTTCCGATCTTACCTTAGGTCCAACGCTTGTTGTAGCAGTCCAGCCTTGCTGATCCAGATGAGCTCCTCCTTCACTTTAAGACCTGCATACACTAACAAAGCAAACGATTACATAACACCTGAATATTCATCATAAAACAAAGCATATTCATCACATAGACCAAGGAGTACATGAAATAATTCATTAACAACAAATCATTGAGAAGAATGGACTTATTTGTATTAAGGAAACAAAAAAGGAACCATTACAACCTGAGCCTTGGTGTTGTGCAAGCTCCTCCCAGGGTCCAACAAGAGATTTCCTCTACTTTGAAAAGCTCACCCACTCCCAATATGGCAACAAGGAAGGATAGTGATCTCTCCTCACAAGTCAACAATGGAAGTCCTAATTCCAGCAGCATTTACCCTTTAGAATGTTCAGCTTTCAACCTCCCCTCCTCTGGCCCAATGCCTGTATTTATAGTATTCTAGAGGAGGTTATTCAGTTCCAACATCAATGGGATACTCCCTCTTTTGGATGGGGTAGCTCCTCTCTTGATGGGATAAGCTCCTCTATCATAGGGATGCATGAACCATCTGGAGGCGCTCAATACACGTCAAAAACTCTTCTAGAAGGCTCTAGAAGTGACCACAAGTAACTTTTTAAAGATGAAACTCGCGCCTTTTGACCTTTACAGGGGTACGCACCCAACCTTTGGCTTACAGAGCGTATAAGTACGCAGGTACAATGTGTTTGGAGTGCGTACACGCAGGCAAGGTAGAGAGAACCTGCGTACCCAGAGATAAACATGTTTTTAAGTGACTTTCTCTCTTTTTCAAGTTTGACATGAAGAGCAGAGGTATGAGGCTTGACAAGGAGGATAATATGACTATTGATGGAGCCATATTAACTGTAGATAGTCATGGTGACAAATTTCAGTGTAACAGGGCCAGTAGCTTATCGACTTGCACTACCTCTGACAGTGAAAGTCCATGATGTTTTCCACGTGTCATTTCTTAAGAAGTATGTTAAATATTTTTATCATGTGATTTATTGGTATGTATTGCAAGCGGAACCAGATGGAGGATTCTAGCCAGAGCCTCAGTGTATATTGCAGAAAAAGGTGCTCATGCTCTAGAACCAAGAAATTGAGTAGGTTAAAGTGCAAGGGAAGCACTTTGGGCCCAAGGAAGCTACATGGGAGATGGTGGATCAGATGTGGGCTACGTATCCTTCCTTATTTGCCGATTGAGGCAAAGCAGTTTTGGTATTGTATTTTGGTATATTTCTTGGTATATGTTTTGGTACATGTTTTGGTGTGATGTTTTGATATATGTACATCTCTGTATGGATGTAAATAATTCCATTATATATGTTATAAAGCTCCAATAAGTGGTGTGGGTATCATGTTACTATGTTGTCATGTAACTATGTTATCATGTTATTATGTTATCATGTTGTTATGTTGTCATGTGGGTTGGAATTCAACAGGGTGATCATTGTAAATACTGCATCGAGATATGTTATAAAGCTCCATGAGTAGTATGTCATTTTTCCAGTAGCTTTTGTTTAGGTACATGTGTGATTGAACACCAAGGATGATGTCCCCCAAGGGGGAGGGTTTTGTAACAACCCTAGTGAAAATTCCATGTAATAAAAGTTAAAAAGAAATAATAACCACGGTTGATGGGACACTTATTCCAAGCTGCATGTTGGGCAAGACATCCTAGGGGGTTTCATTTGGTTTATTATGGCTAAGGAAATTAGCAAAGGCAATGGCTAAAACTTTGGAAAGGAAAAATGACATTTTTGGCACATTTATTTATCAAAATAATGGAAATTAGGAGAAAAGGGAGGTGAAAGGTCATAGGTTGCATGTGAGGAGGAAATGAAGGAAAATAATGAAAAATGAAGAAAATTGTGACCTCATTAATAAAAAGGATTTTGAGGATCAGTTGGTAACCTTTTGTCAGTTCCATTTTGGAGATCTCTCATTATTCTCTCTCTCTCTCACTCTTGGACACTTAGAGTTTTCTTGGAGCACTTGGGCATTGGATCAAGAAAGGCAAAGAAGGCAAGAGGAAGCGAAGATCAAGTGAGGAAAAGCAGGATCAAGCAACTACAGTAGGATTTTTTGTACATATTGATTTGCATGTGTAATTTCCTTGCTATATTTTTCATGCATGATGTTGCATGTGGTTGTTCTTTGTCATGGCATGGGTTTTGCAAGGTGTGATAGTGGTTTTCATCCTAGCCTTGCCATTTCTTTATGGCATTGATGAGATCGGTTCTCATGCTTAGATTGAGCTGGATTTATGGATGGATTCAAAGATGAGTGGGGTGGATCTCTGAAATGACAAACACATGTCCTAGTAGTCCCTAAACCATACTATGGATCACGGTAAAGCCATTGGCCTAATAACCCATGATCCATATTATGGGTTGTGGTAAAGACAATATTGTGTGCCTTGGTTGGCCTAAGAGTCCTTGCCAGTGAATGGCAGGATATACGATAAAGCCAAAAGGTAGATTTCTCTCTGTTGGTCCTATTAGTCCCGGCATGGGATGTACGGTAAAACTTGGAGAGTGGGTCTCAGTGTATGGCATATTGATCCCTGGATCATACTAGGATTATGGTAAAGCCAGAGAGACTAGGAGGCACTCAAATTCCTCATGGTGTAGGTGGAGAAATCTGGTGGCATCCATGCTTCTTTGGCTTTTTTTGATTGGTTATGAGTCCCACATTGATGCTTGGAATATGGCACGGGGGTGATTAGCTGAAGAGGGATTTGGCTCATCCAATCTATGGTTGGGTGGAATGTGGTAGTCCCATCCCCGGTTGGTTTCTACATTCATTAATGAGAAATTCATTCCCTTGGTTTTCATGTGTAAATGTATTGGTTTATATGTGGATTCTATGGCTAATGTATTTATGGTATTTTTGTTGTTACTATGTTGGTTAGGTATATGTTTTATGACAACAGCTATGTATGGCTCTCATCATGTTTTTACTTGTAAATGAATGGAAAATGTATCTATGACCTAATAGATGATAATGCAGCAAATGACACGAGAGAAAAATGGTTCTTAGTGATTCTCAGATAACTATGAGATCCCTATGCTTAAATATGATGTTACACCTACAGAATTACATATTTGTGATATTTTTGATGGTATTCATGCCATGGCTAGTAGGGTTCTGGTTTAGGGCTTGTTCAACTAATTTCTTTTTCATCATTGTTTTCCCTATTATTTACTATTCTAAGGATGCCATTCCACTTTGGGTAGTGACCTGGGCTCTCGGCCTGAAATTGTGGCTTAAATCTCGAAGACACTAGCACAGAATTGGATAAAAGAGTCCTTGGATGCTAGCTTGCAGGACTGTGAGAGCATCCAAAGCCTCCTGGACGCTGGCATGCCCATAGCATGAGAGTGTCCCAAGGTCAAGTGATCAAAAACTTGAGTGGGACCCAGGGGAAAGTTCCCTGAAGTGTTGGCATGGTTCTTAGGGTCTTGTAGCTGATGTGGAAGGTTTTTATGTTGTGTTTTTGTCAATTCCTTCCTTAAGGTCATATAGTAGGTTGAATCTAATCATAGTAACCACTCGTTTCGTCGCATGTTTACCTCGGTTGGCCATTTACTTGGGTAGATGTGGGAGGAGGGTGTTACACAAGGTATTTTTTTTTTAAATAAATTTACATTATGATAGTGTAGTTTGTGACAATAAAAATATCCCAATCAAAGTAAAAAACAAGCACATAAAAAATTAAATACAATTCACTTAATGGTGTTATTTGGAAGAGGTGAGCCAGTGCGTTATATTACAGTGGGTGCATTGATAAATAGACCACATTTCGTAAAATCGAATAGGGCCGACAGGATTTGGTACGATAGAAGTACTGCAAGCATTGGTGCCTCATATTACACAAGGTGCACTATGAAATAGACATCGTTTTTTAAAATGTGGATGGGGTCGACAAGGTTTGGATATAATTCAATAAGTGATCACCTTACTTTACATGTCAAATGCCCTATATATAGTAAGTGCACAAACCTGGTAAATCTAAAATACCTATAATGAAAAACCCTAATTGTGAAGTGGCAAAGAGAGTTAAACCCCAAGGTGAAATTTTGCAGTCACATAAGAAAAAGAAAGGGTTTAAGGCAAGTATCCAAAAAAAAATAAAAAAAATCTAAATTTTAATTAAATCTAAATAGGAACAGAGATCGTAAAAAAAATTGCTTGTATATTCAACAGTAAAATGTTTATTATGCATAGTTTTTAATTTTTTCTGAATAGTGTAAAAAAAATTAATAGTAAAATCAACAATAAAATTTAAAATTTTTGTTATGCAATGTTTTGAGTGAATCACCATACCTTTCAAATTATGATCTTTCTGCAATTCGAAAATTTTTTGTTGCTCCAAAATTCTCCCAGTATGTCTCTTTTTCAAATGATCTCTCTTTTAATTAAATCCTAACATAAAATTTTAAAGAAATTATTGGTAAAATCAGCAATAAAATTTAAAATTTTTACTATGTAAGGTTTTGAGTGAATCACCATACCTTTCAAATTCTTATCTTATGAATAGTTTTGTTGCTCCAAAGTATTTTGTTATTGCACAGTGCTCCTGGTATGTCTCTATTGCAAATCTCTCCCTTGAAATTTTGGGAAAAATAATGAAATAGTGCATAACTTAGTACCATTTAAAAGACTTTATGAAATTAAATTTCGAAAAATCAATTTCCACTCATTTTCAATTAAAAAAAAAAAAAAACTCACATTTTTTTTACTTAATCCGAACATTTGTGCGCTCGATAGTAAAGTGCACCAACTATGATAAATTATCGATGCACAAAAATTTTTAAACGCACCGACATGATATAATTCCTCTTATATTTTCAAAATCCTAAAATGGTGCGATTAATATTTTAACGCAACAGTGGTTTGTAATTAAATGCATCAGTGCGGTAATTGTTATAAGAACACCAACATGGTAGAATTCCTTTTTTGTTTTAGAAATCCTAGAAACATATGTGGATCGATGTTGTTTTTATTTAAATGCATCGGTGTTGTTTTTTACAAGAGCACCGATAGGATAGAATATTTTTTTATTTTCAAAATCCTGAAACCAGTGTTGTTATTATGTAAATGCATTGGTGTGGTCAGTCTTGATAAGAGCACTGGTATGGCTTAAAAGTTATCTGAAATTTTATTTTCACATAAAATGGCATATTCATCTCAAATTATTCTTTAGGATGCATCCACATGAGTTACAGTAGTTCATAGTATACCTTTCCCATATAAAGTCGCCTTATTCTTGAAAACGGTTTGAAAACTATATTGAAATTCATATTTATATGGTTCTCAAAATTAATTTCAGGTATGCACACAAAATTTCTATTTCTAGTTTTTCTCGAATGCAGGGAAAAAATATCATAATATCAAATGGCCAATTCTTCAAATTCCACCTCGTTCCATATTTCTCAAAGTCCTTTGCGGAGTTATCCCTTTCCATCTCCAATAAGTTTATTTTTTTTATATTTTGATTATCTAATTGAATTTGATTTTTTTATCAGTGTCAATTTGAATAAAAATGTCTCCAAATTTGCACGATCCTAATTCATAATTGAGTTCAGATGAGAAAATATTCATCTATTTCAAAAACTTTGGAAGCTCTTAGCAAGAGAAACATATCGTAAGCAATTGGTAGATGAAAATGGAAAGTCGCTTCACCCTTCCAATTGGAACATGGCATCTTCCAGCCGCAATCCTGGACCAACGATGGTAATAATTGTTTGGTATAATGTAATTTCAACAAACCAATTGCATAATGTGCTTACTAATATCATTTATGAACTAATGTTCAACATATTTTGAAATTAGGATTCTAGTGATGATGAGTGACCCACCTACCATCTTCCAGTGCACCCCACTACAACATCAAATCGAGAGAAGGTTGTATTAAGGGAAAGACTCAAAGAGGAAGCATACAAAGAATGGTTGAATCAAACACATTTAATTCCCACTATGTCCACATTCACTAATTAGGAATGATTATAGAAATAGTAGTTCTTCATCAAAAGTTGGAAATGGAGGTAACCAAATAGAGGTTGGTATGGATGACTACTTACGAGATGTGACTTCCATGGAGGTAATGTTGTTAGATGCATTCCAAAATGTTGAGATAGGGGATGATGCTGATATCATGATACCTTATTCAAAACCCTGAAATATGCTTCCACCACCCCTCTCTTTGGACCTGGAGGTAAGCTAAAGTATACTCAGCTAGTGACAATGATGTTACTGTACAACTTGAAAGAAATGTTTGGTATGTTGAATCCATGTTTAACGAAAATATTGAGGTAATTGACCTGCATGATCAATCAAGTCCTTATATTTTGAGAAATATTGTCACACAATCAACATTAAAAATGGCTGGTTTTATGAACGTTAAATATTGACATTGTAAAATTATATTTCCCACCAACTGTAGGTTATTCAATGGTAAGGTTCTTACAAGTGATAATGTCTTATCGATTAGTTGTGAAGAGGCAAAGCAATTGTGGAAAATGTTGGGTGTTGATTACATATCATATCATGCATGTTTGAATGATTGTATTCTATATAGAGGAGGATATGAAAATAGAGGGATATGTTCGAAATGTGGGCATGACAAGTACTGTAAATAATAAAAAATGGGTAAATCACATTGTCCTACTCATATGATATTAAGGCACATGCCTATAATCCCAAGGATTCAAAGGCCCTTTCAACGCAAATAATTGGTTATGTTACAAGGATGCATACCTCACATACAAGTGAGTTGGGATTTATGTGAATCCCAACAAATTCAATTTCCATGTAGCATATAGAGGATATATGGCTTGAAAAATTCAAGGATGAATTACAAAGTCTATGAATCTGCATAGCCATGGATGGTGTCAACCCATATTCCCTCCAAAACACCAACTATTATATTTGGCTTGTAGTAGTGATTAATAACAATATCCCCCCATGGTTGTTCATGAAGAATGAACATCTTATGTTGGCTCTCATAGTCCCTAGTAGAAGACAAGTGAATAATATGGATGTCCACGTACAACCATTGGTAGATGAATTAAAAGAATTATCGAAAGGGATACATGTATATGATGTGTCAAGACCCAATGCAATAAAGAGGATTTTTATGTTGTATGCAATATGTGCTTACACCATACATGATTATTTAGGCTCGGGAGTTTGCTATGGTAAATTACATTTTTCTCAATTTTTCTATATACAAAACAACATTGTTTTGCATATTAATTTAATTCGATGAAATTTTTCTGATCTTCATGATTTCTAACGTGTCTTGTAGACAATAATTTCGTAGGTCTTGTAAAAAACGGGTATCATGGATGTAAATGTTGTGAACCTTATCTAAAGGCTAGGTGGTTTGACTACCTATGAACAACGATGTATGACTGCTCCAAGGTATTCCTCCTAGAAGAACACCCTTATAGAAGATCAACATCCGCTTTCAATGGTAAACCAAAGAGAACCCAAAGGCATGCAATAATGACACCAATTGAATGAATTAAAGAATATGAGAGAGAGAAGGAGAAGGAGTTTGTAGAAATGTTTGATTCAAATGGGGAGATTATGTTTAATGATCCAGAATTCTTCGACACCTATTTTGAGAAATTTCCCATTGGAATGAAAAGGAAATTTGTCTTTTATGAGCTCCCATATTGTAAGCATCTTAAGATTTCCTAGTTACTAGATCCCATGCAATAAAAAAGTTGCATATTCTTTATGGAGGCACACATCATCAAAAGAAAATGACACATTGGTTGTTAGGAGAGATCTTATTTATTCAAAAACTAAAACATAACATTGGCCAAGACAAGAAACTAGAGGAGAGTTCGGTCCCTCTTGGTCTTTCAAAGAAGGTGATGTCCCATGGATTTTAAAGAAAGATTATCTTTCTTTGGTAAAGGAATTTATAATGGGTGTGAAAGTTCCTTCTTTTATGGGTCTTCACTATGACACTACTTCACTGTGGAAGACCATTTTTTGAGGACGAAGTCACATGACCATTTGAACCTTCTAAGAGTACATATGTCAAAAACATGATTTTATTATTTGTTATTATTTTTATGTAATGAGATATTTTATAATTAACTTTTATATAATGTACTATTTACTTTATAGTGTCATTATCCTTTCCTCATGCATGGGTATGTGAACCATGACTTCCCCTAAGACCTACGACTTGCCATATCTAAATAATCTACATTTTTAAGTTGGATCACATTAAAGGAAATTCATATGGCTAGAATTCCATGGTGGCATCAAGAGATAGCTGAGATTTTCTGTATGCTTAAGGAACTACTTACGAGGTTCATGTACTTGCAAGTTCATCTTCTAATTCACCTAGTAGATGAGGTTGAATTAGTTGGGGTGGTTTCTTGTTTGGATGTTCTTCTTAGAGAGGTACATGAATAAATTGAAAGGTTTTGTTTGAAAAATGGAAAAACCCAATGGGTCTATGGAAGAGGGGTATATATCATATGAGTCTTTCTATTATGCTAGTGAGTACATCAAGTAGATCAAAAACACACCAAATGCAATGATTTTGGATGAGGAAAGAGATGAAGAAAAAATAGAAGGGAAGCTTCTCCAAACAAATGGAAAGAGATGCATGATAAAGAGTAAATGACTTATCATTTTTCAAATTTCTACACGGTAACTATTCACATTGAACTTCATATTAATGCATACTTTGATCTCATACATACTATATATGTTGGTTTGATTTTATCAGCAAATTCATAAATTGAAGCCATCA
Source organism: Pinus taeda (assembly GCA_000404065.3). Classification (NCBI taxonomy): domain Eukaryota; kingdom Viridiplantae; phylum Streptophyta; class Pinopsida; order Pinales; family Pinaceae; genus Pinus; species Pinus taeda. The sequence goes on along the minus strand of APFE030279974.1, from coordinate 23,285 downwards.
AAAAATTCATTATTTACAATATGGAAGCGACATAATTGTGGGTCGCATTATACGAGTAAAAGAGGAGAAAATGGGATTGTGACAAGAAAGAATTAAAATGGTTGAATGGTAGAAACATGTCTTATCCTAATCATTTAAAAGAAAATATGCCAATGACATGCCCTAACAGTTGGGTTGTTGATCAAGTCAGAGAGAAATATAGTGCATCTAGTCATTACCTGCATGTTGAAGAGGATGCGCTAAATATAGGGATTAGGTGCAACAAATCGGTAATAATCTCTTTCTATACATTTTTAACTTCATAATGCACCTTGGAATTGTAACATCTATATTTTATATTTTTAATTATGTTTGGGTTATTAGACACATGTCATTGTGATTTTTTCACTTTTTTATAGGTGCATTTGTTCCCATCCATGTGATCATATGGACATCATTTTCACACAGAGGATGTTGATGATTGTTGCATGACACCAGATTGTGGAGTGGAATTCAAGTTCGACAAATCTAGTTGTGCTAGCCATCGGGATAAAAAAAATAATAATACATGGGACATTAGGTTATGTCAGAAAGATACAATAGATCTTTAAAGTGGACTTCTCCTCATTCCAATGTGTTATTTTCAGGTGCAAGTAGTGGGACACCTTTGATCTGAATAATGTAAAGGAAGATCGCAATAGTGGGCTGATATCTATCAACTCTAGAAAGATGTGGCATGAAGCTAGGGATGCTTATGTTTTCCCTAAACACTACAATCAGGTGTAATTATACCCAGATGTGTTGGATAGGGATTGGTGGTTCATATTAAGACAAAACCCTAGATCAAAACATATTTTTGGGAACAACAACCTTATGATGCCAATCGAGGATGATAATTAGGGTGATGACAACAGAGAGTAATATGTACGTGTGTTGTTTCATCATTTATGTTATTGTTGTATGTTTTTTTTCTTTATTTCGCTAATTATATTGTTTTTTATTCGTATTTTTGGCATTTTATATAATTCGTAAGATTCACAAACGTTTTTACACATTTTTTTGCAATGGAAACAATTTTACACTTAAAAGTAAGTATTTCCAATTGTGTAATTTGTAATTTAAAAATTAAAATTTAACATATTTGTTTAATGTGCTTAAATCAAATTTATACTGGACTTCTTCTATAGTCTTCGAATAGACATCAAGATGGATTAAAACATTGTAATTATAAAAATGAGTTATCAATCTATAACTATATTTTGTTAAGATATCAATCTAAATATACTCATATTATCTCCTTTCTCAAATAAAATTGTAAGTATCAATATAAATTGAAGATTTATTCTAGATTTAGATACTTATTGGTTTATTAATCAGTTCATATGTTTTTTTCTCCAGCTTTATTTCAAAATCAATATAAATCATGTAGTGATAAATCTATGAGAACTTCAACATTGAAAAATTTGTGTATTAATATGTAAGATTAAATTATTGACATGAGAGGTAAAGTCATGTTTAATATATTTAAATTCCATTTCTTGCAACATTATGTAAACTAAAAGGAGATCATATGCATGTATAAAATGTTGATTACATCATTTTATGGACCATAAGAGAAACAAATGGGCTTACATGGATGCATGAGAGGTTTTAATTTTTTCCTTCATGGATAATGGAAGGGTTTTGACTTTTCTTTTCAATGGTAATTATAAATAAAAGTTGAATTAATAAATATTTTATGGTTAAGAATTAAATGATAAATAATGTGATGATGATTAAGAGGTGTTTCTTTGACTTTCTAATAGACTTGGTGATGCATTTTTCTTTCCTATTTAGATTATGTAAAATAAATATCTATTTTTATGTATTCATAAGTAAATTATTTAAAGTAGAAATATCTTTATCATTGTGAACATGATGTAATATTGGCTCGGAGAAATGTGAAAACGTGAATTTTAGTGACTATCTCGTGATAAGTATGTGGAAAAAAATAATATTTCTTGAGTTTTTCATTAAGAAATAATCAAATATATTATTTTTCAAAAGGATAAAGCTAATATAGTATGATTTTTGTATTATTTATCTCATATTTATTATTAAAAAGGAACAAATTTAAACCACAATAGCAAATAAAGAACCAAAATAGCACCACAATGTTATATCTTTCTTATTAGAAAAGCGTTCACTTTCCTCTTTAAGGAACAACTTCAAATAGAGAAAATCTCCAACTACAAGTAACTTCACAAGCTTTATTTTACATTTATGGATCCTCATCTTGAGAGAGAAAAATTCTAATTTGAATTGGTAAGCTTAAAAATCTTCATAAATTTAGTGATAATTAAATTTTTCTTAAAATAGAAATTTTTAATTTATATTAAATATAAATTAACAATATAAAAGATTATGACTTAAGTTTTTTAACTTTAACAATAGATTGAATTTATAAATCAATATTGATCTATATTAACAACAGATCTACAAAGAACAGAAAGGTATGGAATCTCATTATATGAAATTCTCATTCTAGAATGCAAAACTTAAAAAAAGATGTATATATCAAAATATTTAATCTCTTTTAGTGATTGATAAATATGTGATTAAGATGGATCTATAGTGGTTTTCTATCTCTATATATAGATCAACCATAGTGTAATGTTTCATTGTTTAAAGTGTATTTTTGAATAAATGTATTATTATTAATATTTTATATTGAAAATTGAATGAGTTATACATTTTCGTCTTATTAATAACAAACTAAATTATCTTACCTTTAATTATTTTTTCCTTGTGAGTATTGAAATATTACTAAGTAGGTTAGAATGAATATGAAAGGACTATGTAAGAAATAGAAAAATATTTATGTTAATTTCACAATAATAGTTTCAACCATACTAAACTTTGTGATTTATAAAAATATATTTGCATTTTTATTTTAAAGTAAGTTGTTTTGCATGTAATTATATAAATATAATTTTGATATAAGTTCCCTACTACATAGTAAATATTATTTCATAAAATTAAACAGCATGATGATAAACATCTAAAAAACATAAACATAATCTATGATACACATTCAAATTCACTACCATCATTTAATTATATACACCTCTAGCACATATAAATGTCATTAGCTAGCACACAAATTTAATAATCTACAAGGCATCATGATCGTGATCACATTTAAGAAAACACAAGCATTGTAATTTAACATCATCACCACACACATCTTCAAATATACATCTCATGTCAAAGAATTGTTATCACATACACATCTATCTGAAAGCACATTAAATGAACATATCTAACATGACCTAACAATATACACATTAACACCAACATATAAATTAATTACATCAACATCTGCTATTAGTGGCAGCCTGGTCTATAGAAAAAGATGATATATGGTCAAGTACTACCTCAATAGTCAAACTATGAGCTAGAGGAGAAGGTGGCTGGTATGCTCTCTCAAGAGAAACATGAGGCACCTCTGCCATTACTCGAACATGATCATCAGGTGAATGATGAGAAGTATACTACCAAAAGTATCACCGGCACCTCGACCATGATCCAATGTGGTAGTACTACCAAAAGGATCATTGACACCTTGACCATGATCCAATGGGATAGTACTACCAGAAGCATGATCACCACCCTCATCATCATGATCTAATGTGCTAGCACTGTGTGAAGACTCATGTAACATATATGTTGCATGTCGTGCATCCCTCCTCGCTACTAGTAGCTTGGTATCTCTAACAATATGATGCATAAGTCTCATCATATTGTACAGACAGTCCCTAAAAGCTCCAGGTTCCTAGGATCTTCCCTGATGTATCGATCCCCTATAGGGTGGACTCCCTCCTCAACCAAAATTATAGACATTCAATCCCAATAGTCCATCCTAAATATGAGACCAACCCTATGGGCTCGCATGCTCGTGCCCATCTACATCTGAGGATGTGTCTCACCCTTTAGGGCCTCGCCCATCTACATCTGAGGATGTGTCTCACCCTTCAGGGCCTCGTCCATCTCCACATCTCCCTCTAATGGAGTAGGAGGGATGTCCAATACAAATGTTTCATTGTTTACAAATATATAATACACAACAATATTTATACATTTTCATTAAACAATTTAATAAAACAAGTTAAACAATGTGCTAGAATAATTCTTATTCTAATTAATTAAGACAATAAAAATAAACTAAATTAATTTAAAGAAAATATTAATATTACCTCTATCATTTGCAGCCTTATCTGGTGTGAAGATAATGTTGGGATATTGTATCCAATCCATCCCCTCATATGAACACAGCAATAAGACAAACATGTGGTCAGCCTCACTAGCCAGTAGCGCCAATGCTCTAGCGAAAATCCTGGTCGAATGCTCTGATAGGCCCCTCTTTGGAATCGTCTCACCCCACATGTGCATTTTCACCCTATTCATCGGCCTCGGAGGGCAACGGTCAAAAGTAGGCCTCATCTCTAGAAACCTCTCAAAACATAAACAAAAAATATTTGAAGAAAAAGGTAAGTTTTTCCTCCCATGTATCATTGTACGACATCTATCTAAATCCCTACAAAACTGCCCCAACAAAAATGGCAGACCATCTGGTATATCATGGCGCCTGCATCAAAGAATTGACATAGAAAAATGGAGGGAAACTAATCTGTTTCCCATCACTAGTATAGTGTGCAATAGTGATCACTAATAATGAGAGGCACCTAACCTCTTATGCAACAAAAGAAGCAATTTGTAGTTGTCCACCAAACACCTAAAAATATGTTAAACTGACTACATGACCCCCAACATATATCTAAGAGTGGACAAGCTGACTCTTTGTTGCAAGACCATGGAGGAAATTAGGGAACTCAGGAATATCCTTTCCTCTCCTAGATAGGCCAGTGATAAAATATATGTCCTCCTCAAAGGGCCTATAACACATCTTAAGACCAATAGGGAAATATTTATGGTGGATATCGCATCAACGGAACAATTGTACCAGCAAGCTAGAGTGCACCTTCAAGTAGGTAGCCTCCTCGTAGTACTTAAAGAGGCCTACATTCCTCAAGGGAACTCGGGTTACTACTCTAATAGGGCGAGGTTAGAAATCTATCTTCCTCTCTCATGTCTCCCATGGTCGGACCACATTATATTGGTCCACCATTTCCTCTTGCTCTCATTGCTACTCCCTCTGTTGACGTCTATTCTACATGACTTACATATAAAATACATTATCCTCATACATAAAACATAAAAAAAAATTATTCAATGAAAATTATATTTATAATTATAGACATATATCATTTAATTTAAAAAAAAGCATCCCCATTGTGCCCAAAAAATAGTAATGCACCGACTCCAGTGTGTTGTAAAATAGAAAAGCACTAGCAACAGTGCATACATACATATGATGCACCACTTTTGGTTCGCATACATACATTTTCAATGTGGTGCATAGATTCAACCTTGTGCACTAGTGTGTATGTATAAAATTTTTGCACCCGTACGAAATATCCAAGTTATCGAATGCACCGAGCTATATTTTTTTAAGATAATGTTTGTGGTGTGTTTCGTAAATATAAATGCAGCGGGAGTAGCCTAAAAACATATGCATGTATGTACACTATATAGATTTTCCCCATGCATTGTAATTTATGAAACACACTGACAACACCATGGTGTGTGAGGTTCACGCACCAAACTGTGGTGCACCCTGTAAATTTATAGGGTGCACTACTATCAGTGCGAGTTGAACCTGTCGAATGCACCGTAAAGGAAAAAAACTCAAAAGTAATGGATTTTTTTACCTAATTTCCAATTATAATCCACAAAAAAGAATTAGGGAGAAACATAAACATTACCTAGACATTTTCTCATCGAGGAGGCATAGTTGACACATGAATGCGAAAAATAAATTTCACCACCATTTGAGAAAATTCAATAACCACACAAGTAACATGGAATAGAAAGATGGTAAGAAAGAGAAGCATTGATGGAAAGGTGCTTGTGTGAGGTAAAAGTGGCACTAGTGCTTTAGATATCTACAACACTGCAAATGGTAAAAAGGAAATTTATGGTCGGTAGGTTTTTTTCATTTAACCTTGTTTCAGTGCATTATTATAATAGCATCGGTGTGTACTATTTCCAAGAGAACCACATTTTTTTTAAATTAAAACCCTATATTGATGATCTTGTTAAGACACACTGGGGCATTTTAATACATGAACAACATCGGTGCTTCGTGGTAATATAATACCACAATTTTTTTTTAAAATTAAAAACCCCTAACAATGCTCTCATTAAGACGCACCAGGGCCTTTTAATACATGAATAACACTAGTGCTTCATGGGAATATAGCATCGTATTTTTTTAAAATTAAAAACCATATAGTGGTTCTCTTGTTAAGTACGCATCGGGGCATTTTAATACAAGAACAACACAGGTTCTTTGAGGGAATATAGCACCGATATGGTGAAAAGAATTTTAAGACTGATATTTTTTAAACTCAACTTTTGTCTAGTGCTATCAAGTAGTGTAAGCATTAGTGTGTCATATTTAGGTAGTACACCATTATCTTAAATAACGCTTTGGTGGTGCCTTATATTGTGTAAGCATCGGTGCATCATATATAGGTAGTGCACCGTTATCTTAAATAATGCTTTGATGATGCCTTATATTTTGTAAGCACCAGGGCACCAGTGTACTAGTTTAGTACCGGGGTGTCGTCACAGTATAGCACAGAATTAGGAAATATGAATTTTACAACCAACATTTTTGTAAATTTAACCCTTTTCCAATTATATCAAGTAGTATATGCATATATGTGCTTGTATTGAATGCACCGTTCTTTTTTTATTTAAAAAATAAATAAATCTGCCACAGTCCACCATGTTCTATTAGGAAATGATACGTATGTGGATAGTAAGGCACCGGTGCATTTGTATATTATAGAAACAACATTAAAAAAACATCTACTAAAGCATTTCTTGCCCACCTCCGCTACAAACGGAGTTTTTGGCTATTTTTATAGGGGCTTCCGCAAAAACCTCCACTAGAAGGTCTTTTCCTTGTAGTGTAAACACATAAACAATTCATGAACACAATAAATGTATGAAAACTCTATTTCATAAATTAAAATTTGCATACACACATACTCATAAACTCTCTTCCTCTCTTGGCCTGATTCAACATTCATTTGGTCATTCTCTCATTTCCTCAAACTTATTGTCTTTTTTATTGCCCATAGGCTTACAATAGATATAATTTGGAAACATCACAAATTTTTCTAGATCCTAAAATCACTCCATAAATTAGATTTTCCTAAATCCTAAAATCACTCCATTAATTACCCATAAATCACTCCATAAATCAAATTTTTCTAAATTCTAAAATCATTGATTCTATCCATAGAATCTCTTATGCATTACAAGGCAGGTGTGCTTTTGCCTTATGTATAAAAAATTTCTTATCCATAGCTTTTCTAAGACTATGACACATCTAGTTCTAAAAATCATTGAATATATCAACTCGTAAAATATAATTTATTTACATAGAAAAATATAAATTCTTCTAAAAAATAAAGACCCACTGTTAAGCTTTTTCACATTGAAGACTTAATGGCTCGGAAGCTCTAATGCTCCTACATCACAAACACTTTTACACATAACGTTTACATTATTGTGATGATCCAATTTGGCATAATTTAGAAAATGTATCTTCCATGAACATGATCAAAGTAAAGGTGATGCAATGTTATTAGACAATTCTAGTATATGTTTCAAAAAGGTATGTGTTTTAGTATTTCAAGAAAATTTCAATATATAGCCTTTAGGATATACTGAATTTTAAAATTGGCTAAGAAAGTAGAAAAAATGTTAATTATTTCTTTATTAATCAATGATAATCATTGGAGGTTGATGCTTCCACTGATTGTGTTGCGATAATAAAGGTTTAATTGTTCCATTCATGCTTTGCAAGAGCTCTTCAAATAACATTCTTATGGAATCCAATTCATCTTCCAATCATCGAAGCGCTTTTTGAAGCTCCAATATTTTATGCATTAGCATTAATATATCTTGGCTAAGAATTAAGATATCTTGGTTGAGCATTAATATATCTTGGTTGAACGCATATAACTATTCATGTATTCTTCTGCCATTTCTTCCTTCGGTCATTTGTGTCACTATCGATATTGAAATACTAACAGTTAAATCACAATATCCTGGGTGACACAACATTCCTCCCCACCACCACCGCCCTCTCCTCCTCCTTCGTTGTAACAACCCTAATTAAAAATCCATGTAATCAATTTAATAATGGAAAAAATAAGACCAAGGTTGTGGGAAACGTATTCCAAGTTGAATGTTGGGAAAAACATCATAGTGGGTTTTCATTTGGTTTATTATGGCTAAGGAAATTGGAAAAGGAAATGGCAAAGGATTTGAAAAGGAAATGAGGCATTAATTGACATTTTATTTATGAAAATAAATAAAAATGGGAGAAAAGGAAGGTGAAAGGTCATAGGTTGCATGTGAGGAGGAAATTGAAGGAAAATAGAGGCCTCAATGATAAAAAATCTTATGAGGATCAGGTTGTAGCCTTTGACACTTTTAGCTTATATCTCTTTCTATTCTCTCCCTCGCATACTCTTGCACAGATAGATCATTCTTGGAGCACTCTAGCATTAGAGAAAGGAAGGAAAAGGAAAGACAAGAAATCAAAGGGAAACAAAGATTACGGAAGAGTTGGACCAAGCAGCTACAACGGTATTACTTGCATGTACCAAGTTGCATTTATGATTTTCTTGCTAGTTTTGGCATGCATGGTATATAAATGTGTGTATTTGGTTCTCTTGTTGTCATTGGCATGGGTTTTTCCAGGTGTGAGAGTGGTTTCCAACCTTTCCTTGACATTTCTGAATAGCCATGGTGTGATGGGGTTCTTTTGCTTGGTTGAGATGGATTTCTAGATGGTTTTGAAACTGAGTGGGGTGGTCTCAAAAAAATTCCCAAAGGCCTAGAAATCCCTACACCACTAAAGGTGGGATATTCAATAAAGCCTAAGGTTGGAGACGAGAAAATTCCTCATGGTTTAAGTGGATAGATTCGTAGGAATCCATACTTGTTTAGGGCCTAGTGATCCTTGGATCGGTAATGGTGGGATTGCGATAAAGCATGTAGTGTATGTTTCTTTTTTGGTCCTAGAAATCCTTGATTGGTATATGGAGGGATATGTGGTAAATCCTAGTTGTATAGGTGCTTTCTTCGGGGCTATAAATCATTAATCAGTTTAGCAAAATATGCAATAAAACTAAAGAAGCATGGTTAGTTTTATTATGAGTGTCACATTCATGCTTGGAATATGGCATGGGGGTGATTGGATGAAAGAAATATTTGGTTCCGCCCAATCTATGGTTAGGTGGTACGTGGAATTCCTTGACTTGGTTGGATTTTTCATATGATAACAAGAATCTTTCCTCTTGATTTTTATGAGACATTGTGTTGGATATTATGCGATTTTAATTTATATTCTATCATTTTTATTTTGTTGGTTATATGTTGGTTATAAGAATGGTTTTGTTTTACATACTTTAGTTATGTCTCTCATTATGTTTCGGTTATTAAATGAAATGTTAATGTATGCATGACCTAATAGATGATATTGCAGATATTACAAGAGGGCATCAAAAATTCTTGACTATTCTTAGATAAGTATGAGATCTATATGTTCAGATGTGTAATTACGACCTGTAGATTACATGTTCATGATGTTTTTGATGAAATGCCTATCATGGTTGGGCCTTGCTAGGTCATGTCCTTGATTAAGTTTTGTGTTAGAAGCTTTTTCCTTGTGTTATTTATCAATCTGGAAAGTTTCATTAGCTTATAGGCAGAGGTATGAATCCTAGCCTAAAAAGTGGCTTAAATCTCCGCAAGCATAGAACTGGGTGAAAAATATTGCAATCACTCCCTTGTAGACATCATGCATGTGACCAGAGGGTTATAGTTGAATTATAGCAGTGTTGTGTCAACATCTGCGAGTCCAAGGCACTAAAAAGAGGCTTAACTTAGGGTTTAGGCACCTAGAAGGGTGGCTTACCCCTTGGGAGTCTTGTAGCACTTGAGGGAGGTCGGTAAGGTTTAGGTTGTGTTGATTCCACTTCCTTAAGGTGATCTAGGAGGTTGATTCATATCATAGTAACTCTTCATCACATGTTTACCCCGGTGGATTGGTAAATGTGGTAGGAAGGTGTTACAAATTGGTATTAGAGCATGGTTCAACTCTTGGACTAGATGGGTAGAATGTGTTGTCATGCATGCATGAAGGTTGTGTATGTGCTTGTTATATATGCATGGTGATGGTCATTGTTACATTTGTATTGATATGTAGAAATTTTTTATGTCATTGTTAGGATGTGGTTGTCATGAATGCATGTCGATCGTATATGCATATCAGTGTCTATATGTTGTGATGCATGTAGTTTTATGGTTATGATTGTCATGAATGAGGTCATTGGACGAATTTTGTGTCATCATTATGCTCTTGGTATGTATGATGCTAATGTGTTGGAGGAGATAGAGAAGGAGAAGCATATTATCAAATTGAGGTTGCAGCAGTGGACCTCGGGGTAAGAGCAAATTGTCATACAAGTTTGTGTGTTGACATGCAGGTATGTTGGTTAATGGTTGTTATAAGAATTATGGTTATGTACAATATGTTTTTCATTCTATCGTTTTTGTGGCAACGTGCATGATAAATGTTAGTTGTTCAGTGCAGTCATATGCACATGCGTTAGATAGTCAAGTGTGGTAGTAACTAGTTGTTATATGCATTGTAGTCATATGAATGATGATTATGGTCATTGTATTTAAGATCTTAGTGTTAGATGTATCGTGCTAATCTGGATCGACCTGTGAATATGGTCATGGTTATGGTATTCAAGTATGGGTTGATATATGTATGATATTGTATTGTACTAATCTAGACTGACTTGTGCAGATGAGATAGCCTCCCCTGAGATACATCGAGGTATGAGTTTTATTATGTCATCTATTTGGTTTATCTAACATGGTATGTTTACAAGTCGTTTGAATGTATAATTATTGGAATGATATTAGTATGTGTCTATAAGATTGAATGAAAGAATGAATGATAGTTTGGAATTATGGTACAGGTGTTGTCCTTAATGGGAACTCACTAATATGATACCCAGAAATTATTTAGTGATGTATGATGGCAACTCACATATATGAGACCCAGAAATTATTTTGTAATGTATGATGGCAGTTCATAGTGTAACAGGTCAATTCAAAGGTAACAACAAAGGATTACAGATTAGACTCCAGAAATTGAATAAAGAGAATGTTTTAAGAAGGATACATTGGTTCACCTAGTCCAAGTAGTGTATACAAGTGAGTACACAAAACAAAAGGAGTGTATATGTATGCACACACTTTCAAAAGAGGAAAGGCACGTATGGGATGGAAAACTAAGATTAAAGAATACCAGGGGTTCCTACCATGGTATTGACCCATGGTAATGAGTGCAGCAAAGGATATTGATACCATCAAAGAATACTAGTAGCATAACTGTGGTTTTGGTCTGAGGTATTGAAAAATGCTCTAAGTATATAAGAAGGAGAAGATCAAAGGGCTAAGTAATGAATATCATATGAAGAGTTAGATCAAAATAAAATATGCATGTTATGGGTTTTTGATGCTTTGCTTGATCTGAACTAAGTATGCACCTGAGTGTTTGATGATGGATGATATTTAATGATGGATCAGAATCATAAGGCTTGAAATGACTTATCATTATATGATCTGATAATGTATAGTGTAGATCTGATTACTAATTCATGTTTTATCCTTTATATGTTATGATCTGGGTATATCTGAAGTCTGGAATAGTTGTGAAGTTATAAGTTATTATTTGCAGATCTATACACTAGTTAGACTTTGTGAAGGCGCGTATACATGCTAGTTCGACACTTCTAAGTAGCGTATACATACTGACATATGAGTTTTGAAGTTAAGTTGGTTCTGATTATTGATGTAGAGTTATGGGTTCAACTTTGTGTTCTGGTGATAGTGATATGATTGTTCAGATTGATTGATTGTGAATTTCTTCAGAGTTGATTGGTTTCAGTGATTTGTTGTATTGCAGTGGTGATTGATTTTGAGCTTCAATGTTACTGATGGGTCCAGTATGAAAATTTGATGAAACATGGCCTATAAATTGTGTTGTTGTGTACCAGGAGTATCCAGTCTAAAAATTTATGAAATGTGGTCCTTGGAGGAAGAGTGAAAGTAGTAGCCTTCTGTAGGCCAATGCCTATGTACTAGTAAAAATATTAGCTAGTACAAGAGCTAGGGAGTTAGAGCTCCCTTCTAGTAGCAGTTGGAGAATGAGTGAAGGTTGAAGCCTTTTTTAGGTCGGCGCCTACGTACTGGTAAACATAGCAGCCAGTACAAGAGTTAGGGGGTTGTAGCTCCCTTCTAGTAGAATTTGGAGAACGAGGGAAGGTTATAGCCTTCTGTAGGTAGATGCCTACATACTGGTATGAGTCTACACCAGTACAAGATTGTAAACAGGTTTTTCTTATATTAAAAAGAAGGTAGAGACAACAGAAGTAGGTGGTTTTTCTCCCACATTGGGTTTCCACCTTAAATCTTGGTGTTCATGTGTGTTTCTTACGTGTGATGGTTTATTCTATTATTGTTGCACCTATTTATTGTTTATCTAATGGTTAATAAAATACTAATTCACTAGCTGAACACAAACATATGATGGATTAACAGAATTATAAGTTCACTGAATATACACTAGTTGTCTTAAGAACAGTCACGTGCACACGCAGGTTTGATTCAGTAAAGTCGCGTATAGAAATATGAATATGAAAAGTTATTGATGATTTGTGGATATTGATCCCCCCCCCCAGTATTTTTGCCAACATGATATTGTTTTAAGATGGTTGCACTAACATAATATGTGCTGAGACAATTGATATGTACTTGAGTGAAAGGAGGTTCTAGTTATATAGTGTTATGATTAATGACTGTGAGTTGATTATGACATAGTTGTTAGTCTTGGTAAAGGTTGATTTCAATTAATAGATATAATGTCTTGATCTTTGGAACATGTGTGAACAGTTGTACAGAAACATGTTTGGTATTAGTGTGATAAGGTAATAGTTGACTTGTTTATATAATCAGAAGTTGGGTGATGTGATAGTGCATAATAAGATTCAATTCCAGCGAGAAAAAAGTTAAAATAACATAATTGGGTGAGAATTCCTTTTTCTATGTTTTGAAACCACAATTCCAAATGAATAAGTTCTTTGTGTGAATATAGGAAGTCTTATTAACCTTGATTTTATCTAGCATTATGTGGATATGTGCTTTATCCATGAACATGTATTTGACAGGTATAACAATTGGTTTCCAATTATGGCTGGACTCGTCAAGGAATTGGAGTTCCTTGAGAGGATATATATATGTGTTCAGTTACAAGGCAGCATGCTTAGAATAACAAGGTAAGGTAACTGGTATGTTGTTATATTTATTTATACACTGGAAATTATGTGTTTATGGTAGTATGATGCAGGGATTTCCTGGCAAAAGAGACTACCATGAAATCTTGAAGAAGGATCAGGTTGAGCTTTCCTTTGGAACTGTTGGGAAGCCAAGGGGTTGAGTCATGGTGTATGTTGCTAGTTTTGTTCTTTTGGTGCTTGTGATCTATTAGTACTTGATTTTTAGTTTTTTTTTTATGTCTAGTGCATATCCATGCCATATCATTTGTGGTGTTAGATTGTTAATTGTTTTTCATGGTTTTCTTCTTGTTTGTTTCTTGTTCTCGCCTTTTATGTTTTGAGGGTCTTGGGAATTGGTTTAGGAAAGAGAAATTTAATGGAGCACAGGGAGAGTTGAATGAAACCTCACAGGTAACGTAAAGACTTAGATGGAGCTCAGTGCAAGATTAAAGGATAGCTGAAGGCAAAAGCGTGATAGGCAGTTGGATTGGTCGGGTCCATTGGTGTAAATGGATAGTGGAAGGAAAGTGTGAGAAAAGGTAAAGTGAATGGATTTGAGGTGTTAGATACCTTGGCTATGTTGGGAACTATTGTTCTGAATTTTGTGCATGTGATGCGTGGATAAATGGAGTTCTCTTAACCTTGACCTTTTGATATTTGGTAATTATGTTGTGCTCATGATTATGTTGATGTTTATGTATGTTTACATTCTTTGATAGGATCATTAAGGATTATGATTATTTTATGCTAATGTTTATATGTATATATGTATGTATGTACATTGTTGTTTGACAGATTGTCGGAGATTAGTCTTGTGGAGGAATGATTTCTTATGCACGTGAATGGCATGAAGAGGTTCTTAGTTTCATGAGGAATCAAATGGGAAGAGCAGCCCTGAAAAATCTATGAGGTTAGTATCATATGGATATGATTTGATATTATGTGCTTATTCATATGTTTATGTTATATCAGGTAATGTTGAGGGATAAATTAGCAGAATGAAAGAAGTGTGATCTGCAGCATGCTGGGATGAGCATGGATAGAGGAGAGACACTAGAAGCAAGGTTGCTTGGTAGAGAGAGTGTCGTATCCAGATGTGTAGTACTATTGTCGTCTATATGTTGTACATGTTGTATAGTGGTGATATGTACATATGGTGTTGTGTAGTGTTGTATATCCATCTTTATGTACATATGGTGTTGTGTACATGTTGTATAGTGGTGATATGTACATATGGTGATGTGTACATGTTGTATATGTGGATCTATATACATATGGTGCTATGTACATGTGGTATAGTGGTGCTATGTACATATGGTGTTGTGTACGTGTTGTGTACATGTTGTATACATGGTGTTAGGTACTTATGGTATTGTCTACATGTTGTGTAGTAGTGTTATGTACATATGGTGTGTGTTCATGTTGTGTATGTGGTGCTATGTGCATATGGTGTTGTGTACATATAGTGTTGTGTACATACGATGTCATGGGCATGTTGGATATGTGGTGTTCTATACATATGGTGTCATGGGCATGTTAGATATGCAGCGTTGTGTACATATGGTGTTGTGCAAATGTTGTATATGGGGTGTTGTGTACATGTTGCATATGCAGTGTTGTGTACATATGGTGCTATGTACATGTTGTATATATCGTGTTGTGTACATATGGTGTTGTGTGCATGTTGTACATGTGGTGCTAAGTACACATGGTGTTGTGTGCATGATTTTACATGTGGTGTTGTGTGCATGTGGTGCTACGTACATGTTGTACATGGTGTGTTGTATGTAGGTGGTGTTTTGTACATGTCATGCATGTGGTGTTGTGTACACATTGTGCATGTGGTGTTGTGTACACGTCATGTGTGCATGTTGTGTTGTGCACACATTGTGTGATGTGTGCATGTTGTGTAGGTGGTGTTGTGTACATGTGGAGTTGTGTACATGTTTTGCAGGTAGTGTTGTGTACAGGTGGTATTCTGTACATGTTGTATCTATGTTATTGTGTGCATGTTGTACATGTTTTGTTGTGTACATTTGGTACTATGCATGTGCATCACGTATTCATGGTATCATGACATGTGCATTCATTGTGTTGTACTATGTGTACATGTATGTATTATTTTTTACATCAGGTGTGGGTGTATGTGTTGTGTTGCACACTAGGTGTAGCTATATGTGTTGTGTTGTATGTCGAGTGTACGTGTATGTGTTGTGTTGTATGTCGAGTGTAGGTGTATGTGTTGTGTGGAAAACCATGTGTGGGTGTATGTGTGTGATGTACATTGTGTGTATGTATACATGATTGAAGAGAAGTGAAGGCACTAGGTGCCGACTGGTTGTGGAAATTGATCCAATGTGTGTGCAGAAAGGACAAACAACAAATGTAGAAGTAGAGAATTGATTGAAGGATAAGTATCAATATTTCAATTCAGTTTTGATTATGCATGTGATTTATGATTCAGGTTTCTGATGTTACATGTGATATATGATTTTGATTATGATGGTTGCCTTTTGAGCTAATTGGGTGTGATCTGTTTATACATGATGATTTGGTCAAAAGCTATTTTGACTTGTTGTGACAAGAAGTAAACAGAATTGCAACTGAACCTTATTGACAAGCCACTAATGAGGTATGATTTGAGTTTATTTAATTTTATTTTGAATCTAATGGCGGTTATGTGCTTGGTACAAGAAAGCATGGTTGAAATTCCCGGTTTGTGTGAATAGAAACTAACTACAAGAATTAGCAACAACAATGAAAGGAATTGGAACAGCTAGCAGTATGTTGGTAAATTACTTCAGTAGCAGGGCCATTGTGGGACACTGGTACCAAATAGTGTCCATTGACTTCCATGAGTATGTTATGACATGTATGATAGTTTTGAGGCAGGGATATGCCTTGGTTTTTGGACCTTCTGATGCGAGGGAACCTTGCCAAGGGATGGATTGCCTAGGAAAGGGGATGTCAGGGAACTTGTAAGGTGAGTGACTACATGGAAGCGGGTTATTGGATTTCCCAAGGGTTGTGTAGCAGAGAAGGGAAGGTCGATGGACAGATTTTTTTGGTCCTTAGCATTTTCAAATGGAATCATATGCACATTGGGAGTGTGCCTTGGAACAATGAGTCGGTGACTATTCACTCAAAGGACAAGTGGTGTAGGATCGTAGTGTTGGACATTGGATATAGGTTTGAATTTGGCAATGGATTCTGGACTTCTTGAGAAGGAGGTGAATCTTGGTACTATTTAGTGGAGGTGTGGGCATCTAGATTCCCTTGTTGACTGATGCGAGTATTGCATCCTTTTATTTGTTGGTTAGAGGAAATGTGCATATGTGTATATGTGTATATTATTTTAAATATTGTATCGAGTTGTGGTTATAAAGATCCATAGATAGTATGGTTATTTGTTGGTTGAAGAAAATGTGCATGAGTATATGTGGTTGTTATTGTAAATATCATGATCATTTGGGTTATAAAGCTCTTGTAAATGGTATGATTTTCATGTTTTCAATAGTGGTCATTATAATTACTGCATTGATTTATGTTATAAAGCTCCATGGACAGTATGTTTTCTTTTCAACAATCTTGTTGGTCATATGTGTCAGAGAACACTGAGGGTAGTGTTCCCCCTGTTGTACCTTGGAAGACAACCTCTGGCTGAGGAGAGGTCAGTGCCCAATACATTTGTTTAAAACTTTGATGAAATAAGTTTGTTGTTCCATTGTTTTAAAAACCCAAAAATTATAATTATAAAGATAGTACCTCTAAATCTTCTATGGGAAAAACAATCTTTCAAAGTGGCCTTCTGATGTTGAATACAATTTTAATGGAAGTGTAGTGAGAAAAGATAGTGGAAAGTCTTCAACATCGGATTACTTAATGCAGAATATTTTTTCTTCAACTTTAGAAGAAATATGTAATTAACATGGAATGATATATAAAAAAGAGGAGTGCATAATTAAGGTACTTTTAACTTTAACTCACAAGAATTTGATTTTTGCATAACTGTAAAATTAAAGTCCAACAACTTCGTTACTCTCTTCTAAAGAAGAAAAACATAAAATGAATGATAACATGAAACACATTTGTTGGGTTGTGTTATATTCTTTCCACAACTAACCTACGTAGTGAACCGGGGGGTTAGAGGGGGGCGGAGCCCCCCCTTCGCTGCGCCGATTACACAGCGGGGGGGTCACAGGGGGGGCGGCATCCCCCCCTGTCTGGGGGGTTTGAGGGGGGTGGGTAGCCCCCCTCTACGGGTCCGAGGCATCACCCCAGGAAAAAAAGAATTGGACCCTATATTAGGTTGGGCGAACCTACCTATGGTTTTCGGTCCATGGTTTTGGACGTGATGGTTTTTGGTCCATGGTATTGGATGCTTCGGCATGTATAAATATGTATTGTAACATTGAAAGGAACATAATGAAAAATCAAGCTGGTATTCCTGGTTTTGGGATCCAGCGGGAAATATCTGTGTATATGTGTTTTATGTGTTATGCTCTTGCATTGTTTATTTTCTTTGTTTTAGAATTCGTATGCAGGTAATTTCTATACAGGGTTAAAACCTACAACATTTTATACTCAACATGTGTCTGGAATCACTTTGAAATATTTATTAAAATCCACATGAAGATTGAGAATACAAGTAGTTTATGCTTCTGAGGTCCAAAAACTCAGAACCCTCACTTCTCTTTCTGAATTGATTTTATTTCAAAAAGGGACGTTATGAAATTGTCAACTGCAAAAAATACTAAGCTCCTAAACTACTTTGGAATTAATTTTTCTTTTGAGCATTAAATTTTTAAAAGGAGAAAACATAAATACATCATTTCATAAATATCTAAAAGGAAAGTGTTGCATGACAGGTGGCACTGCTTCATTTAGTAATTTGAGACTCTGGTACAACTAAAGGTTCATCTTCTACATTCATTGTTGTTGGTGACATCCATTCCTTGCATTTTTTCCAAATGGTTGTATTTGAACTTGGACTCTTGATAAACCTAGTGTGTACCATTCTTAAATTGGTGATTTTTATGTATGTTGGTTTGTCAACAAAAAGAGTTCTCATTAACCATAAAAGTTGGAAATTCTTGTGTCAATAATTCACAATCGTTGCTCCCTTCAACGCTGTTGTTATTTCATGAGTTGAACTATTTTTTCTCTTGGTCATCACCATAAAAGTCTCATAAGTCTCCCAGGGTAATATATTTCTTTGCTCATCCCAACATGAAGGAAAACATGCTCTAGTTCTTTTATCAAAATCAGTATTGAATTTCATTACAACTTCTTTTACCTCTCTTAATTTTGTTTCTGATCTCTTCCTGTACATGTTTTTCACAATAATTTTTATTAATCTCTAAGACATGCTCCATTCTGTCTTCAACTCCTAGTTCCCTTAGCTACTATGAAGATATTTAGTTAAGGAAATCAATCATTTTATTAGAAAATTGAGCTCACTGGTATAATTTTTTCTTCTTAACAGTGATTAATTTTTCTAGGTCTCTGAATTTGATTTTCTCTTCTTCAACTATAGACAATGATTTCAAAATATTCCTTGTAGTATGAATGATATCATTCCACAGAACTTCTCTTGCTTGAATAAGGGACATATTTCCCTTCACCTTCTCCTTTAACTCCTTAATTTCTTGAGAAGCAATCTAAAAATCATTTATGTACTTCTTGGCATTATCCTTGGACATGGACAAATATATTTCAGTGGCTTTTATAATTTTCAAGGCACTCTCATAATTTCTTTGAACTTTCTTCATTTCATTCTCAGAAATTTGTAGCTTTGTCATGACTATAGTTAATTTATCAACTAGGTCTTCAGAATCAGCTTGTACTAAGATAGTACAAACATGAGAGTCAATCTTTTGCTGCAAAACAGAATTTATTTCCTTTAGCTTGGCAATTTCATCATTTCTTTGCATGAGTTCAATAGTTATTGCTTCTTTTTCGTTCTCAACCTGTGCTACTTCTGAAGCCATGGGATGTTCTATCGAAGGAATCTCAAATTGTTACTGAGCACCTGAATTTATATTTCAACTGCCTGTAACAACTTTTGAACAACACTTCTATTCTCTGGATTGACACCAATTTTAACAATAAATTTATTTAATTCCTCATTTTGAGTGGTTAAATCTCTAGAATTTTCTTTTTCTAATTTCAAATGATTAACTACTTTCTCTAACAAAGCTTCAGCTTTGCTAGCATCCAAGGAAGTTTTATTCAAATCACTGTAAAGTAATTCCCAATTCTACCTATGTAATTTAATTTTATCAGGTAGTGGGATCTCTCTAGTATTTACTATCAATTTGACAGTGTTGAAGCCTGATGAAGAAGGCACAATCAAAGCAGAGGGGTGAGAGAAATACAATTTTAATTGATTTCTCTCCATGTCCATGGCTGAAAGAAATCTAGTTTGATAATCTCAAATGAACTGGGATTCTAATTGGGATTTCGTGCTTTCTTTGACTTATCTGTTCTTTTCTTCAATATGAGAATAAAGTTGCTTTATCATTGGAACATAGATCTGAGTCATCTCTTCTGGAACAGGAGAAGTAGGTGTGCAAATAAATTCCCCCAACTGTAATTGAAAACCTGATGTTGATGATGAACTTCCCCCTTGAGATAGCTTAACCCTTTTAGTACCTCTATCTTTTTCTACCTCCAGATCAATGACATATTCACTGCCTCTTTTTAAATCCTTTTCACTTTGATGAGGAGTTCCAATCTCAACCACTTCTGATAAATTGGTTTGTCCTCCATTTGCTAGCTTCTCGACATCTGGTTGAGCTTCGTGTATATAGGTAGCATAAGCATTTTTACTCTTCTGTTTGAGATGATATGGTGAGGTTCATATGCCCATTTTTCACGCAACTGCAAATTCATATCTTCAAGAAACTTTTTCACTTCTCCTACATCTTGCATGTTATTCACAGTAAAATGTCCCACTATCCTTGGAAATTTAAGAATATGCCCCTTCTTTGTTGGAACAAAATGTACTTGATCAACATTCAAACCCTGCCTAATAAATTCTCATGAAAATAATCTCATAAGAACAAATGTAGGGAGCCTATAGGGGGGGAATTCTGCTCCATATAATCTAATTTCTACATAATCTTCAAATAAAAACCAATCACCTACTTTAACTTATTTACTATGTTGGAGAAAAGACTGGGCCTATGGTAATATGCAAGGTGAAGGAGAGGTGTTTATGATTGAGTAAGAAATTGATAAAAAGGAAGTGGTGAAGTACATCAAGCCCTCATTATTTACATTAATTCTTACCACATCATTCCAAAACACCACTAACTATTTATTCTTGTGAGGATCCATGATATTCAATCCCTAGTGCATAAATCTTTCAACATGGGTATATAAGAAGAGATAAGTAATTAAAGAAGAAAATATGAAACATTGAGTGAGGGAAAGATCTGTTAACTAAGAATTGACCATCGTTTCCCAGAAAGAAGCTATGTCAAAAATTGTTTCAGGGTTGATCATCAAACTGAACATTCCTAGGATAGCTCTGTCAATATTATTTGTATCTTCCCTTCCTAAAATCTTGGCCAAAATTTCAAGAATATATCTAACCTACTTAGCAAAAGTATCCAAACGAAAATGGGTAGGATGCAAAGGTAAATTCTTCCTAGCATGCATTAAAAAGAAAGTCAATTGACCATAATTCAACCCATATAAGTCTTGGAAGGTAGAGAACAAAGTTTATTTTGAGAAAGAAGTATATGAACTTGAGGAAGGAAAACATAATGCTTGCTAAATCAAAAGGGAAGACACCTGAAAAATATTTTCACCTAATTTGTTCATGACAAAACATTTTTGAGGATAGACAGTAGAGACCAGCCAATATATTAATTATGGGAACACATAGGTTTGATGAATCATGGCATATAAAACACATGACCTAACAGTAGTAGCATATATAGGAGAATCAGCTTGGTTGAGAAGAACATGATGGTAAATTTCTATGTATTTAATGGAGCAAACTAGGTCAAATATATTCCTTTCAGTGTCCGTCAATGGAATATGGGAAGAAGAACTTGTTAAAATGGCTTTCTTAGAAATTTTAGTAATCTTGGATGTCAGAGATATCATCCAAATACCTGCGTAGTGGTGGGTGATGCTGATTAGTTCGGAAATTTGTACAATTGAATCCCTGGAAGCAAGAGCAAGGGACAATGACAAATGAAATTAGTAGAAGAAACGGGATTTATAGAGAAAATAGAATAATGGGAGGGAAAACGGAATTAAATGAGAACGTGGGGTGTTTGAATCAACGATATGGTGAAAACATGGTTGAAGTGATGGATGACATGCTTGATGAGGTGGGAGAGGGGTACGGTGAAAGATGATGACAAAGCCATGGCAGAATGGATATATGGCACCCGCAATCACTTGTTGACATATTACAGGGTCATACTCTTGTACGGATGAAATCCAATGGAGTCCCCACATAACATTTGTGGACCATTGATTTGCAGTCACTAGAGATATGGAAAAGTCTTTGCAGAGGCACTCAGAGAGCTAACCATCAGGCATGTAGTGTCGTCGGGTTTGCTCCATCTGATGGGTCTCGCTTACATTCTCCATTGCACCCAGAAACTTAATCAACAATTAAATGTTGTCATATTCAATCACTGGGGACCCACCATAATGTGCTTTAACCTTAAGTCTGCAAAGATTTGATTAGCGCCCTTAATTTGCCATTATAAGTTAAGAAAAGTTTAAAATCAATTTTTTTTGCTTTTTTTTAGTATATTATATATATATATTATATATATATATATATATTTTTTTTTTTTTTTTTTTTTTTTTTTTTTTTTTTTTTTTTTTTTTTTTTTTTTTCGAACATATAGTGAAAATTAAAACGAGCTACAACATATGGCTCCACCTAGGGATAGTGTTTTGAAACAAAACACTAAGAACCGCATATTAGTGCCTTCACCTCAGGCATGGAGTCAAAATTATAGCTTGAAACATTACAATGAAGAGCTCACCAAATATTCACAATGATCAAACCGGTATATACAATGAAGAGTGTTAGGTCCCTATAATACTAGTGATTACCCCATTACTATTGTAGTTGTATCCCTTATTAATATTGTTGAGCCCCTATTGTCCCCATATTTTTATTACTATGCCCCATAGAATCCCTCTATTGTTATTTTTGTGGCTTTATATTATTATTGTTAGGTCGGTTGGGTTATATTGTGACTCCATAAAATCCTATATATAGAAAGGAGGTTTTTTCATTTGAATCATCCAAGAATAGTTCATTTGTGTAATGTAAAGGAGGTTGTCCCCCCGAAGAGGCTGAATTCTAAGGCGTTGATCTCTCTTTTCTATCTTTTTGTGAGTTGTTTCATAAAAAAGAGATAAAATGAAGTCAGTGTTGAAAGTAGTGTTTCAATTACTGCCCATTGATTGGCAATTTTAATAGCTGACCATCTAAATTTTCCAGAATGAAAGTGTTATTGGTTCTGACTTCTGCTATTTTAAAAGGACAAAACCCTAAAGGATCAAATTGCCATGTTTGCCCCGAGGAAAGAAAATGCAAACACCTAGTAAGCAACCTGAAAGCTCTAGCATGACTCATGAAGAAGAGGAAGAAATACAACACGATATATAAAATTACGAGACCAAGTGCAACAAGTGTCACTTGCACAAAAAGTAACAGAATCTAAGATGAAATATGTAGAAGCTAAGATGGATGGTTTAAAGAAAGGTGTAGAAGCTAAGATGGAT
>APFE030279971.1:8434-19689 GCA_000404065.3 Pinus taeda | reverse complement strand
ATGTAGATATTCTTCCCATAACGTGGGTTGCTGCATCACATAAGCCCGCAACATATCTTCTACCACCTCATTTACTCGCTCAGTTTGCCCATCGGTCTGAGGGTGGTATGCTGTACTGAAATTCAGTTGGGTTCCTAAATCAGCGAATAATGTCCTCCAGAAGGTTGATGTGAATTTCACATCACGATCAGAAATTATTGTCTTCAGAAGCCCATGAAGTTTAAACATGTTTTTCATAAAAACATGAGCAATTTGTGTGGCCTTGAATGTGGACTGTACTGGTATAAAGTGTGCAGCTTTACTCAGTTTATCCACTACTACCATAATAGAATCGTTGTTCTTTTTTGTCCTAGGTAATCCCGTAATAAAGTCCATGGAGTTGATTTCCCATTTCCATTCTGGAATCGGCAGGGGTTGTAATAATCCTGCTGGGTGCTGGTGTTCTGCTTTAATCTGCTAGCATTCCAAGCATCGAGCTAAATACTCGGCAATGTTCTTCTTCATTCCTGGCCAAAAATATTCCTTCCGGATGGCAGTAATCATTTTCTGATATTCTGGATGCCCCGCATAATGGCTGGCATGAAATTCGTCCATGATGAGATTTTTAACTTCTTCCTGATTGGGTACATATAGTCTTTGCTTGAAATATATCATTCCTGTCTCATCTAGCTCATAATCTGATGAGCTTGTCAAGTCAGCAGGTTGTTGTAGCTGTAGTTTTAATTGCTGATAATTAACATCTTGCCTTGAAGCTCCTTTGACCATTTCCAAAATGGGGCTCTTCCATTCACTAACAGAAACCTCATACAAATCTTGTACCTTCCGGCTTAAGGCATCTGCTACCCGGTTCTCCTTCCCTTGCAAATGTTTGATCTCAAAATCAAAGCCGCTCAGAAAATCCACCCATCGTGCTTGTCGAGCGTTTAAGGTGGGCTGACTGAAATAGTTGGTCAAGCTATGATGATCAGTGAGCAGTAAAAATTTCCTGCCCACAAGATAGTGTCTCCACATCTTTAAGGCATGGATGACAGCGGTCAGCTCCAAATCATAAGCAGAATATTTCTGCTCATGTTCTTTTAATTTCTGAGACTCGTAGGCGACCACTTTGCCTTCTTGCATTAAAACTCCACCTACTCCTTCTTTGCTTGCGTCCGTACATACCACATAATCCTTATCAAGATCAGCTATTCTCAAGATAGGGGCCGTGGTGAGAAGATGCTTCAATTGTTCGAAACTTTGCTGGCACTTTGGGGTCCAATGAAATGTTTTTCCCTTTTTCTGTAATGAGGTAATGGGAAATGCAACCTTAGAGAATCCTTCTACAAATCTTCTATAATAACCAGCCAAACCCATAAAAGATCGAATATCTACCACGTCCTTTGGTACAGGCCAATCCATTATGGCCTTTATCTTTTCTGGATCTACCGCAATTCCCTCCTTGGTAATCACATGACCCAAATATTGGATTTCCTCTTTGAAGAAATCGCATTTACTAAATTTTGCATATAGTTGATGTTCCCGGAGAGTCTGCAGCACTTTTCTCAAATGTTCCTGGTGTTCTTCCATGCTGCGAGAATATACTAATATGTCATCAATGAATATCAGCACAAATCTGTCTAAATATTGATGGAAAATACTGTTCATTAAACACATGAACGTTGCGGGGGCATTGGTAAGCCCAAATGGTAGAACCACAAACTCATAATGACCATATCTGGTTCTAAAGGCTGTTTTAGCGATATCTTCGTCCTTAATTCGGATTTGATGGTAACCAGATCGCAGATCAATTTTAGAGAACACCGTTGCACCCTTCACTTGATCGAATAGCTCGTCGATCCGGGGTAAAGGATATTTATTCTTAATGGTTAACTTATTTAACTGACGATAGTCAATGCACATTCAGAAGGTTCCATCTTTCTTCTTAACAAACAGCACTGGGGCTCCCCACGGGGACACACTCGGACGTATGTAATTTTTGTCCAAAAGCTCTTGCAGCTGCATTTTTAATTCGGTCAATTCGGGTACACTCATTCTATATGGTGCCCGAGATACCGGTGCTGCCCCTGGGACCAACTCAATGGTGAAATCTATGTTCCTTTTTGGGGGCAACCCAGGAATTTCTTCCGGAAACACATCTGTGAATTCTTGAATTACAGGGATATTATTCAAGATGGTTGTTTTATCTTTGGAATCGGCATAACCCACCTGAATGGCATAGATCTGGCATCCTTTCCGCACACATTTTACCAGTTGATTTGCTGTTATAGGCCGCACTTGCACGGGTCGTTTAATTCCCTGCATCTCTTTTTTATTTCCCAGGGAGTCTTTAAAGTAGATCACCTTGGTCTTACAGTCCACTAGTGACCAGTGTTTTTCCAGCCAGTCCATTCCAATGAGAATATCATAGGAGCCAAGAGGAAGTACATTTAAGTCTGTCGTTACTGGCTGTCCAGCTATGGTAAAGGAACAGTCCTTTATCTTAGATACCACTCGCCTTTTGGCCCCCGTGGCTAATTGCACCAGCCATGGGTTTTTAAACTTAGTGGGTTGTAATTTACAGCGTTCTACTACTTTTGGGCTTACATAACTCAGTGTAGCCCCAGGGTCAATTAAAACAGATACAGTAAGGTTTGAGATATTACCTTCAAACTCGACCATGGTCGGCTGATACTCCGCCTGACGGTCTTCCAATGCTGCATTAATCCTCGGCATGTTGCGTCCCACTTCACCAACTGTTGAGGCTTCATGAATCTGGGATAGCTGTTCCGCTCGTTTCCGCTGCGGACAGTTTTTAATGTAGTGGGGTCCCCCATAACCCCAGCACTGCACCGGGGGTCTGGTGGTTCCTTCATTGTCTAATCATACTTGCTGTCCGCTGCCTTTAGATTCACTGTTCGGCCTAAATTTGGAGGCGGCTCTATCTGGAATTCTGCTGTTTGGTCCTTTGCTATTCCATTTACTTCCACTGCTACGATTTCCCTTACTATTCCCAATTGACTTAAAGCCCTTTCTTTCATTCCATTTCTTGCTGGCTGCTTCTCCTTTTTGTCTGCTTTGTTGATAACAAATTCTGGCTTTTCGAATAACTTCATCCATTGACTTGGGACTGTCAAATTCAATCCTTTCTCGCATGTAAGGTGGTAAGCTGCTTACAAATCTCTGTACCTTTGCCTTTTCTTCTCTTATATAGGGAACGTAACGGAGCAGAGAAGTAAAACGGGTGATGAACTCGTCCATAGTCTGCTGCCCCAAACGTAGATCGTGGAATTCCCTTGCCTTCTCATCATAGAACTGTTCTGTTAGATATCTCTCCTTAAAATACCTTTGGAAATTGTCCCAAGTGATGGTCTGTTCAATGACTCCTTTGACTATCTTCACTTCTTCCCACCATAAGGTGGCCTTTCCCTGCAGCTGAAAAATAGCCAATCTGGCCTTAAGATTGTGATCATATTCATAGAGTTGAAAGTATTTGTTCATATTAATTAGCCATGCCTCAGCGGCTTCCTCCTGTTCTCCATCAAAATGCAGGGGTTTGATTTTCCGAAATTCCCCTTGCAGTTCCACCCTTTGTTTCTTCGAAGATTGTTGTTCATTCACATTGTCAGAACGCTCCTCCTGCTCTTCTGAACCTTCAGGGGGCATAGGGTGATTTTGTTCCTCCGACATTCTCTTCTGCTCCATACTAGGATGAACTGGTATTTGATTCTGTCGTTCAGATAGACTTTTCAATATCCTCTCCTGTTCCATTGTCAGTCTAGCGTTGTCTTCTCGCAACCTTGCCATTTCATTTTTAAGTTCCTGTACGGTTTCTAGAATGGCTTGGTTTGTAGTTCTGGTTTCCTCCCGAAGCTGAACCCATAGTTCAGGATTATTTTCAAATCCCGGTGCTCCTGATCCTACTACAGGTCGTCGAGTTGTATTGTCGGTTCTCCTCATCTTGTAAGTTTCTGAACTCTGTATCCTGTGCTTATTAACATGAGAAAGATAATAAGAGGAGCAAATTTATGAGTATATCCTTACCCAGAGGCCTCAGTTTTGTAACTGGGCTCTGATACCATATGTCATAAACCCCAACACCATAATTAAAGTGATATTACTATAACCAAAAAAAAAAAAAATAATAATTAAATCGTCTGCATGGTATGTATACATATATCACGATGCGGAATTAAAGATTTAACCTTGGAAATGTTTGATTAATTTTCTTTTTGCCAGCGCATACCATGATATTGATATCCGGTTATTTACTTTCGCATTAATGTTTTACCAACCGACTGTTATACATCGGAACCCACCAGGATATATAGTACCTACATATATACGGCGGATTCGATATTTTGTAAATCCATTGCTTAAACATGGACAAGTGTCTCGTCTGGAAATTGCCGCACCATTGGACCTGGTTGCAGATCGCGAGGAAGGTGATGCATTGAATGTCGAGACAGGTGTTCGGCTTCTCGGAATACTGACTGGGATCGGCGGTGAGGATCCATTCCCGCCTTCGATCGATAGTACACTCACCGATATAACTTGCAAACCCCAAGTTAGGGTTTCTGTGATTCATTATTTGGCCGAGACTGACTTGAATGGTTCTGCTACGCGCAACACCGACTGTCATGCAACACCGGCTACCATGGTTGATGCGCAGGTATTCGTTCACCTGAATATATTGTTAAACACTGGAAATCTGGCGAGGGATTCCCCTTCCATTATTTGACCTTCTGAATGTTCGTTTTGTTTTTGTTCTTTCTACTCATTTATAATTTCTTTACCAGATTTAAGTGTGATACAGGATTTACTGTTATCTTTGGATTGATGAACAGGGTCGAGGATTCGACGCAGCGATGAGAGCTTCCGTTAAGAAACTTCAGAGCGGCCTATTTCCAGGTAAGCGCTTCCCCCTTTAGCGTAGGATAGGGTTACTGTTTGAAGAGTAAATTAATACCCCTTTTTTGTGTCAGGTGACTGCGTATTTCTCTCAGGATTGGTTCTATTATAAATTTTCTGGCTGTGAAGCCTTCAATAGTCGATACTAGGCATTTTCCTTTTAAATGTTTACAGGGTTTATTGAATTCGACACTCTCCTTGAGAGGGTTTCTGTCTTCATATGCTGTCTGGCTATAATTGCTCTGGCAATTCTCCGAGAGCGGGGCTCTCTTGTGGTATGTAATGTACTCGCGACGTTTTGGTTGTCTCGGCCTTCCAGAACTACCGAGGCCTGATTTTCTCAATCTGGGTCTTCCGGAACAGTTTGTCATTGCATAAATATTTATTACCCGAAGTGTATATGTATAAATTTGATTTAAGTTGGGTTATGGACCGGGCCTCGGCTCAGGCCCGTAAATGATTTCCGTATTTTTGAGAAAGCCCAAATGAATTTATTTTGAGCTTTTCGCTCTCAGTATGGTGTTATTGTCTCTTTTCTGAGTATGGTTAACTTCTGCTAGGGTTTGATAAATCTTGCCATGTGATTCATGCTTTTTACTTTGCCATAAGACTGTGGTCTGTTATTTGATTTTAGAACGGATTTACGCCAATGCACGTATATATATTTATTCTTCAGGGATTCCTACTGTGTATTGAATAGAAATTGTCTTTCGGTAATGTAAAATTTATATTAAGAGTTCTGTTCCAATGTCTTCGATTTCCTATTCACAGGCTTCATTATTTCCTGTTAACTAGTTAAACTTCAAGTTATATATATACATGTTTTTTTTTCTTTTCCACAATCATGGTTTAGCCACTCTCCATCATATAGCAGGGCCGACCCGATTACGGGTTCTGCACCATTTAAGGCTACCGATGATCGAAATTGTTTTCTGTTCTGGCAATACTACCGGGAAGGTACTGTATCGTCGAGTTCAGTTGGAGAGTTTTATATTACTGCATGTAATAATAAAAGTCTTTGTATTTTTTTTTGACAGCGAGAGGGAACGAATTCGCCCTCATACCATATATGCTTGTTGTATAAATTTTACTGTTTGATTTCAGTTTCTTGAGAACATACAGGTCTCGTTGCTTATTTCATCTTTTAGGTTTCTAAAAAGAATTCACTGATTCTCTCCGCCAGCGATTGGTATATCGCGGAAGTTAGTTTAGATATGACTCGAGTCTACCCCATTCTTCACGGTCTTTATTCCGCTTAGATTAATTCTTAACCTTATTTTATTCAACCATATATGTATTTCACATTTTTAGTTTAATCAAGAACTTAAGTATGCATGAACTTAACAGACAGTATTCTGTTCATTAGCACAATGTTTTATGAATCCTAACAGACGGTATTCTGTTTGTTAGCCGAATATTTATATATGGTTTAATATTCATCAGATTTGTTTACAAGCTCATTTCTCTCGACTGAGTGTAACACTATTTCTCTTTATTTACTGGAATTACCACTAGAACATTTCAATAACTAATGACTGTAACTGATATAGAAAGGTATCCATACTTTTCTAACTAAACAGTTGTGTCAGTACATACCTGTGTTAACAACGTGGCTTCCAGACCCTCGGTAATCTGAAGAAGATTATCGCTTGATGCTTGTTTTCCACCCAACCTTGAGACTAGTCCATATAGACTAATCTCCCCCCAAGCTCTTTTGCTAGGCCTCTGCCTCAGCAAATTTCATGCACTTTCTGTGCCGGTGCTATCTGGTCTTCACTAGACTTAGCACTTCCGTTCCTTATCCTTTTCCTTTCTGCTATCTTTTTTTTGTTTCTTTTCCCCTGCCTGTTCCTTAACAGCCCCCGGGTCTTTTCCTTTCCATCTTCATATGGAGAATAGGGAAACAGTTAGGGTTTCTCCCCTTCATAACTATTTCTTGATAGATACATGTACATATATATCTAGTTAAAAGAAAATCAATCTAGCAGTCCAGAAAAAAAATAACTTCTTAATCCAAGTTATTATAGACAATTTATTCGATTCAGTTTTCAATTTGGAATAATAATATTTCACTATATATATAAAAAGTAATAATCTTTGTTTCACCTTTTACCCAATATGGTAAAACAAATAATTTATTCACATAGTTATCCAGGTCATCACATTCTTCCCCAGTATGGTCGCCACTATGTTAGTGCTCAAATCTACCTTAGGCTGAAATAAGGTAAAACTCAAGGCTACATCAAACCATGCTCAGCCTCGTAGCTAGGCCTACAAGGATAGGAGAGGGCTCTCTCTGAGTCAATCTCGGCAAAAGGTAATCAATGAGGTCGAGATGACTAATTTCATAACTAATTTTAGGCTAGGTATGAATTACAAGGAATTTGAAATTGATTTTTTTGAAGTTATGTTGAATTCAAGGGAAAGGCAATTTTGGGTGCGGGGATGAGGCACAGTTTTTGCAGAGGTCCACTTGGGGCAAGATAGGCGATTGTTTTGATGCCTTTAAAGAGAATGAATGGATAGATCAGACTGGCGAGAGGTTAAGGAGAGCAAGAAACTTTCAAGGATTCTCCATAAACATATGAAAACATAGAAAATGAAACAAACTTAAAGGCAAAGCATAGCAAATTATGGATTCTACCTTAACACTTCATTTGTTCAATTGGAGAAGATAAGAGAAGGAAATTGATACACATAAACAACTTAAAAATACTGAAAGAGACACACCATCAACACATAAAGCCACATAAATCCCAAATGTGCTGCAAAACCCTGGTCTTTCCTTTGCCAAAAATGTAGATACAATATGTAAAATAGAGTGTCAAGCTATTCCCAAGAGTCCAACCCTGAAAACGACTAAGAAAATACATAATATAGGCAAGCCAACACATTCCCTTGCCTCTTGGGGTTGAGCTCATCATCCTAGGAGCTGTTTCAACCAATTCTAAACAAAGCACTACAATCTAGGCAGTCAAAACAACTTGCCTCTATAAGCTAGGAAATCAATTCATTCATTAAATTTTCATCTTTTAGTGAATGAATCTTCTAGAACAAGTAAATAAGTGTAAAAATAACATAATTTTTCATTAATTACATCAAGAGGAGTGAAAAATCACATCACAAGTCAAAACTGGTCAAACTGGCTTCATTTCCTGAGCTGAGGATGAAAATTGTGCCAAAAAACCCTGTGCTCAGCGCGCCTGAGCCCTATGCGCCGTGCGCCTTTCCACC
Organism: Pinus taeda; assembly: GCA_000404065.3. NCBI lineage: Eukaryota > Viridiplantae > Streptophyta > Pinopsida > Pinales > Pinaceae > Pinus > Pinus taeda. Next base: position 11,568 of record APFE030279971.1, on the reverse strand, counting down.
TATTTTTGGGGCTTTTCCTAGCATGAAAATTGAGCTCAGGTTGGCTTGTTGGAAATACCTCGATGTCTAGTTTCCAACCCAAGTGGAATTTTCCAATTTGGTGTCCATTTTCCCCTCCAAAAGTGCATTCTCCCATAATTACTTCCCGCTGGTGCAAAAGGTGGCAGAAAGGTGATTTTCATGGTGTTTTTGAGCCTTTTGCTCACTTAGAACTTAATGAAATGCTTTGGAAATAGCCGAGCATGTATAATTCATCATGAAAAATCCAAAACTACAAGCCATTTGTGATTGGACCTCCAATCTTATGGGTCGCGCGCGACGGCTACCTTTGAGCCAAAACCTGTTTTTAGGACAAAATTTTCAAAATGACAAAAATTTCTCCGAATTTGCTCAAATTCGGAGTGAAGACCCTCTATCATGTATTGTGCCCCACCAATGAAGCCTCGGCCAAAATTTGGAGTGGATCGGGCTTTTTCCGCCATTTTAGTGTCTTGCTCAATCGCCTCTTTAGGATCTTCATTTTCACTTTGCAAACATGCATGCGAGCCCAATAGTGAGTTTTCATATGATGAAGCATGTCCTTCCAAGGGTGAGTCACTTTGGGTTTCCACCTCATAGTCAGATGAATGATCATATAACATGATTGATGCTATGAAAACTATCTTGGAGAAGTGAATGTTGGTCACAAAACTATGTTGGACTGCTGCTGTGATATGATTGAAATCTACCACCAAGGGGAAAAATGCAACAAACGACTGTTAGGAAGGGGAAAATATGAAGGGATTAGGGGATATTAGGATATATTTTGTTTAGCGAAATGTAGGGGGTTTAGGAGGTTTATATAAGTTAGGGTTTGGGGTTTATGCATTCGGCAATGGGTTTAAGGGAATTGGGGATAGGGGTTTAGTAAGTTTAGGGGATAGGGAACAATAACATTCAAGGGGAAATGGTATAAGGGAGACGGGAATGATGGAAAAAGGAAATAATGTGATCGAGGGGGAGCCTTGGTAACAAAATGATGAATGTGCAACCCTTAACGGCAATTGGCTTGAGGATTTTTAGAGGTAGGGTTTGGATGTTTTGTTTCAAACATCTGGAACCATCAACCACCATCACATAACACACAAATGGATGAAACAGTGGGATGTCGACCCTACCTGGCCAATCCAAGCAATTCAATGGCAATTTGGAGCAAGCTTTTGAAGTTTTTGGGCTTGTTGGTTGTATGCGCTCCATGCCTGCCCGACACGCCGCACGCCTCTGATGCATCGCGCCAGTGTATTTTTACATTGTTAAAACTTGCCCAATGCGCTGTGCGCCTTTGATGCGCCGTGCGCTTGCCCAACGCGCCGCACGCCACATAGTGTATTTTGCAGGAGGCTTTTGGAAGCCTTCCCAATGTCAAAATCAGGCACAGGATAGCTCGTTGGAAAGGTATTTGAGTATACTTTCCAGCCCGATCAGAATTTTTCAATTTGGAGTTCTTTGGCCTTGTTAAAAATCAAATCTCCCAAAAATGGTCAAAATGTGCCAAATGAGGCTGCCTCAAGGTAGAGTCCTGTTGTAGTCAACTTTTGAATGCCTTCCTCAACTCCAAATTGAGCTCATGATATCTCGTTGGAAATATCTTTGTCTCTAGCTATCATTTTACTCATCAAGAAAGTCATTTGGCCAACCAATCTAGGAGAAAACTTGATTTTCCCAAGGTCACTTTAGAGGTGCATCAATTCTCTCGAGGCGATTGTATTTTTGACATTTCTGTAAAACCATGACACTTGTGTAAAAAGTGAGGGATGTTTTTCTTATTTGGCATGTTGTGGACAAAAAACCTCTCTCAATTTTCCAAAATTCATCTTTGATTGCTCTGAAACATATTTTCAGTGAAACTTATCCCGATGTGTGAAACAAGGGATTTTGTCGAAATGAAGAGAAATGAAGGGGATAAGGGGCTTGTAAATTCTTGGGGAAATTTTTGGAAGTAGGGAGGGATGTTAGGAAGTAAGGTAAAGTAGAATCTCAGAGATCAAGTGAGGGGGAAGGGGTCAAAAATGGAAAAACACAGGCCTAGCCTAGAAAATTGCTAAGTTGTGGCAAGAAACTAGGGTTTGTGCAAAAATGAGGAATTTGGGGGATCTCATTGATGGGAAGTGTTTAATAAGATAGGATAGGGGAAGGTGTATCAACATCTGGATACAAGTTTTGCTAATGATTTGACCGTCCAAGAGAAATTGCCTTCAAAACCCTAGGAGAGGGAAATGACCTTACCTAAATGCAATTGAAGCATGAACAAGGTGTGAAATGACCCAATGGAACCTGACATGATGATGAAAACCCTATGAATGATGATATAATTAGCTGAATAGTGACATAGAATGGCATTTGGGCAAATTTGAAAGGAGTGAAATCAAACCCTAGACCTAATGCCTAGTGACCAAATTTTGCTTGAAGACTCACTGAAATGAAAAAATTTGACCTTGACACTCTGAGACCAGTTTGTAAGAGCATATTTGATCACTGGATGAAGGCTGGAAAGACTGACACTAACACATTACATCATGTATCAAATACATAGAAATAATTTTATTTCAAGGGGTGATAGATAGGACTGCCAAAATATTGAAAAGGAAAAAACATATTCACATAGTTCTCAGCTCGTGGAACAATTAAACAAGGAATGAAATCGGTCAAACATGATATTGATAGAAAACTACTCAAAGGGGTTTATAAAATAGATTGTTCTTGTTGAAAAAGTTGCATTGGTGAAACATGGCGTTCATTGTAGAAAAGACTAAAAGAATATGGAGCAGATATTAAGAATGGAAGGTCTCGTATTTTGGACCTTGCGGAACATTCCTCAAAAATGAAAGACCAGGTTTGTTTGGAGAGTACCTCAATTATCACTAAAGAAGAACAATATCAAAGACGAAAGATTAGGGAGGCTCCTGGAATTATAAAGCATCCACAGAATCGCAACAGGGACAACGGTATCATGATTAGAGGAAGTTGGCTTCCATTAATCGAAGGGATTAGGACCACCAGTACATCTCAAGTAATCAGGTAAATTCTGTCCTCCTATTATATTATATCCTTCTGATCTCATAATATAAATAAAAATAAAAATAAAATAAAAATAG
>APFE030279937.1:0-18809 GCA_000404065.3 Pinus taeda | reverse complement strand
TGGTGGTATCCTGAACAATAGCTAAACACCAGACTTTCACTGGAGGCAGACCGGGGTCCAGTCTTAGCTGGAGGGATGGGATTAAGGTGTGCCCATATAACTGTAGGCAGGTCGGGATCCATTCTTAGCTGGACGGATGGGATTAAGGGATGCAACAACCCTATAGAATTCATGAAAACGGACAGGAAGAAGCAAGAGACGGATCAACAGACAAAGTCTCAGTTCATCAGGCTTCCAAAAACAGAGAAAACTGAGAACGAAGCAATTCCCGCTAAAGCTAGGTAAAAGTGAAATTTTTAAAATCATTTCCAATAACATGCAATACCTACGAGTTCATATAATGATGTGGCAGTAATACCTTGGTATCCCCTTGGAGCTACGGCGGACTTCAGTCTTCTCGCCATTGCGAACGCGCCTATGATTAACCCGAGAACCAACCCACCCACAACACCTAAAATTATGTATGTTCTTTTGTCTGAAGATTTGCTCTCTGGACTATTGGCTGCGTTCCCTGGAGGGGCTTGCGGAAGCTGCATAGACGAATTATAGAAAGGATATATTTCATAACGAAGGATGCAACTTCTACTCCAATACTGAACTCCTGCAGTCGTCTCAGTTGTGAATATTGTATTGATTGAGTATGATAGGCATGTGCTGCAATCATCAGTACTTAGATCTCTTGTGCACTGGACCAGACCGTAAATAGTTTGTGACAAGGAATCCAGAGCTATATCGTAAGCAGAGCGTCTCGTTTCAGTTGTTGCTTTAGCTGACAAGTTAGTTAGGAGATTCTTAGCAGCAACTTGAAAGTCATCGGGGACGATGACCCCCGCATCCCCTCCGAAGCCCTCCGCAGAATTAACCCCTAAACTTGTGTCCAGTATTCCAACGAAACTATAGTTTTCATAACGTAAGAAGCAGTGGAAAGGCCAACAAGTAGCGCCAACGCTACTCCCACATTTTTGTCGTATGTTAAGCGTTGCCAATTGCCAACAGGTGTAGCATTGGTCGATTGTCATGTCTGCCCTGCACTGGAAGAGGCCATATACTTTGTTAGGAGTTTCGCCATACACAGAGCTGTTAAACCCAGAATGGTTTGTCCCTTGAACAAGACGACCAAAGAGAGCATTCAGATTCCTCTGAAACGCACTGCCTGCTGTATAGTTCCCGTCACGGCACTGAGTTGTAGGCACCTCTGTCACTGCGTTGCAAATCTGTCCATAAAGACTAATATTGATCAAGGCAGGAAGAACAATAAAAAAGTAGAAGAGCGTGATAATTTGGGGGATCAGGAGAGAAGTTGCAGAATCCCTTGCATGAAAGTTCATATTCGATGGGATTCTGATTGCCATCGAACAGTGGAAACTGTGAATAGACATAGCAGTGATGCTACAAAAATTTGTGCCTTCTGCGAATGTGGTTAATCAATAAGAACCGCATACTGCGCGGTCCATCAATAATATATAGTCGCCGAAAACCATTAGTGAATTATGTAAGAATGCGTGAAAGATGCGCAGTGAAATTATTATTGAAGTGTCAATATTTATGTAAGGATACGTGAATTATACGCAGTCAAATTGCTTTTAATCGTGATTTTCTTTTATATATATTTTTTTTAATTTAAAACTATTTAAAAAATTTTTTCATTACTTCGTTAATTGAAATATAACGCAGTCAAAATTGATTTTATAGCGATTTTCTCAATTTTCATAGACAATTTTTGGACAGGTTTTTATAGAATTTTAATTTAATTATTAATAATTATAATTATATTTATATTTACAGAAATGTTTATTTTGAAAATAGAATTTTTAAATTTAATTAATAATTATTATTAAATATCTATTTTGAAATATTTTTTTATTAAATTTAATAAATATATTAATAATTATTAAGTGAATGGTAAAGATTTAATGTTTATTAAATATTTTAGGATATTTTTAATAATATTTACAAATAAAAAATTTGAGATTTATATTAAAAGTAGGTATATCTTTTTGCTATTTTAATTATATTGATTAATTAAAAAATGTTATATGAATATGAGTTATGGGTTGTTGAGCATATAGTATTATTAAATTAGATATTATAACAATTCTTATTTGTAAGTTAGGAATCTCCATGTTAAAGTGGGATGAATCTCCATGATAAAAAATCTTATTACATATTCTAAATGTATATATGCTTATCTCATATTATTAATTATTTAATAATAATAGTAAGTTAATAAAATAATGGTAACCATAATCTAAAATAAAGTAATAATGTAGTTAGTTTTTATGAATTTTGCCAAATGTATATTTAAATAAGTGTTTTGATAGTTATTAATATTATTAGTCCTTTAATTTATATGATTGCTATAGTTGATATGTAGATAAGTAAGCCTAGAATGAGTGGTAGAAAAAGGTTGTTAACTCTCTCACCATCCATATAAGTGTCTAATTCTCCAAAATAACATGCTTATTAATTTAGTTAATTTTTATGTTTTCTTTTTTCTTTTTTCTTGACTATATGAAATGTACTATAAAGTAAATTTGCACATTCTTATTATAGACTAGTATCTATCCATATTTATTATCATTTTAATTTATATAGCTATATTAATTTATGATAAAATTCACCAACAATGATATAACCCTCAACACTAATACAATTCTTCCCATAGATAAAACATATTTAATTTAAAAATAGAATATAAATACTCTTTATCTATAAAAGTAACTTTTCAAATAATTTGTTAAAAATATTTATTAGAAAAATAATTTGTATAAATTATTAAATAAAAAATAAAAATAAAAAGAAATATGGATAATTCCCAACCTTTCCAAAATAATTAAATATAAGTTTTAGAATTTCAAATTCCACTGCTGGTTCCACGTACAAACTTAATGATAATGAATGATTGATTTTTATATATATTATATATATATATATATATATATATATATATATATATATATATATATATATATATATATCATTTTTATGTTAAATTATTTAAGTTTAAACAATTGAATTTGTTAATGATATTGCTTTTGGATTGATCATATTATTAAGATTTGGTTTACGATTTGAACCATCCAATGTGGTTTATATTCAGAATAAAGATTAAAAAAAAAAGGTTCAATCTATCCAAATGCTTAAATAGTAGAGATATATATGGTTCCAAAATCAACCGTTGGGAATTAGTCATTATAAATTAATTGTTAAAGATTAGCTGTTAAAAAATTAGTTGTTGAATTAATTAATTAATTTAATTTTTTTTGTTTTAAAAATATTCAATTAAATTAACTTATAATATAAAATAAAGAATATATATTTATATAAATGAATAATAATAATAAATTTAATGTTTTTAAACCATTAGTTTTAAAAGTAAGATTAATATTAAACAAAGTCTTTTTGTAGAAATCACATAAGAGAATTTTTTATTGGATATGTTGTTGTTCATTATCAGGACCAGATGAAGAGGCAGATCTAAGAGAGCAATGTAGAGACATAAGTGTTGTTCATCATCAAGACCAAATGAAGAGGCAGACCATGGCAAAGGATTAAATAGAGAGCAATGTAGAGACATATGTCTTTACATTGCTCTCTATTTAATCCTTTGCCATGATCTGCCTCTACATTTGGTCGTGATGATGAACAATATTGGTTGGTTCGAAACGCTTCGAATAAAAAATTCTCTTATGTGATTTCTATTGAAAAGCTTTGCTTAATTTATTATAAATCACAAAAACTTGAATTTAAAAAAGATTAATATTTTTAAATTCAAACCTCTAAATCACAGCCCGGGTTGACCACGATTCTAACTTTCACCTTCAATCTTTTTCATGTGAATCACAGCCTGTGTTGACCACGATTCTAACTTTGGAATCCTTTAGTTTTTTCTGTGATTAGCCGCCTGCCATGACTCGGATTTTTTATTTTGCATGACTTGTAACATACGTTTACCTTATTTCTTTCGTGTGAATCACAGGTCCCCTCGACATCCATTTCCGCGTGATTCACAACATGCGTCGAAAATGCATCCCGGACATTTATTTTTCTATGTGAATCTTAAGATAATATATATACATATATATTTCTTATCTTGATTGTATATGTATATTCTTATTCCACGTCTATTTTTTTTTGTCTGAATCACAGCCATTCGAGTTGAGAGAACTTAATTTTGGGAAGATGGATATTTTTAATTTGATTGAAGATGTATATTTTTATTTTGTTGAGAAGATTTAACTTGGGAAGATATCTTGATTGTATATTTCTAGATATTTTTGAAATATATAATAAAGATAAATTTTAGATATTTTTTTTCCATTTTATCTAATTTTGATTTGAATAAATAATATAGTTTATAATTTGTTTTTGGGAATTTTTAGAAATTTTTGGAATATGTAATAGAAATTTGAATTGTGACTTTGAATAGGTAAGGTAGTCTACTTTTTTTTCAGAAATTTGAATTGTGACTTTGAATAGGTAAGGTAGTTTATTTCTTTTTTAGAAATTTGAATTGTGACTTTGAATAGGTAAGGTAGTCTATTTCTTTTTCAGAAATTTCTACATATTTCTAGAATATTCAAGAGAAATAATTTGGGATATTTTTCCCATTGCATTGAAGTGTGACTTTGAATAGTTAATAGAAAGATGGCCAATTTCATTATATTTTTTTTGAAATGACAAAACATGTTTGTCTCATTTGATAAAGTTAAAAGAGTCAATGGTGGGGCGGGCATGTCTAGAATCTTCAATTATTGGTATATCTTCATTATTAACTCTTGTACATATTTCTTGGACACTTGGTGCCGATGTTGAAGAATTTCTTTGGGGGATTGATATTTTCCTAATATTTTTCGGTCCAATTGAACGTGGAGGTTTTCTGACCTATTTCTTTTGATGAAATCCTAGACGTCCTTAAATCTTTTTCTAAGAATAATTGTCTTGGTCCAAACAGATGGACGTAGAACTACTCTTACATTTCTTTAATATCATGGGCCAGGACCTTTTGAATATGGTGGAAGAATCTCGATTAACTGGTACGGTATTAGGTACCATAAATTGGACTTTCATTGCTCTTATTCCCAAGTCATCTCATCAATCAACTTTCTTCGATTTTCAGCCTATCTCCCTCTGTAATATCACATACAAGCTTATCCCCAAGATCATTTCCTGCCATATTCAGGCCATACCATCTTCACATATTTCTCCTGAACAATTTTGTTTCTTGCCCAAGCGATAGATATGTGATATGATTGCCATTGCGTAGGAGTGTATTCATTCTATACATACCAGAAAAAAGCGAGCTTTGGTCATGAAGATAGATCTTCATAATGCATACAATTGCATGGACTGGTCATTTCTAAGAATGATCCTTGTCAAGATGAGTCTGTCAAGGGAGAATGTCCGCTAGGATATGACTTGTGTGGTTTATGTAAGTTATTCAATCCTTATAAATGGATTCCCATATGATTTTTTCCAGGCAGAAAGAGGTTTGTGTCAAGATCGTTCCCTGTCTCCCTTATTGTTTATCCTGGTAATGGTTGGTTTGAGAAGAAATATTTGAGAAGCTAGCATGCGAGGTATATTTCATGGAATGCACGTCACTTAATTTGTATCTACTTCTCACTCCTTCTTCGTGGATGATATTCTCACGTTTGGGAAAGTAGATTGGTAAAAATGGTATGCCCTTCATCACATATTCACTATATTTGGAGCGAATTTTGGTTTATATTTAAATGGTTCCAAGTCTATTAATTCACTCTTCTGGAGATTTGGAGGTGATACAAAACATTGCAACCTTATTTGGGGTACCAGTCTCACATGTGGAGGATGGTTTCACTTATCTAGGTTTCAAACGAAAACCTTTCAATTACATGAATGTCGATCACTTTTGGATCTTGTAGAAATTTCAGAGGAAACTCTCACTTTGGTCCCACCACTGGCTTTCACTGGGGGTAGACTAACTCTCATTCAGTTAGTTTTACAACAACTATCAATGTATTGTATGCACCTTTTTTTCATCTCTATGAATATAGCTCAAAGGGCCAAGGCTATTATGGCACACTTTCTATCATCGGGGGTTGGGGGCACCCAATTTTCATTTGGTGAGATTTGATGCCATAACCAAGAGTAAGGACTCAAGCGGATGGGGAATTTTGTATATCAAGATATTCGGTCGTGCACTTTTGATTAAGAGTGTGTGTCAAGAAAACTTTTGATGTGGGATATGGCAGTACATCCTGAAGGATAAGTAACTAAAACAAAGAAATATTGTGGAGTGTTACAAAATGGGAAAACATGGTGGAAAAAATGGGTTGTACATCTGGCACAGCTTCCAAAAAATTAGTTCATGGTTCATGGACAACTTCATATGGTGATTTGGCAATGGAAGAAAGATACTATTAGGTATTGATTGTAGAAATTCCTTGTAGATTCAAACTGTTAATTGTAATTTACTAAAAAAATAGACTTGGATCTACTCTACTCATTAGCAGAAATAATTAAAAGATCACGAAATCACAAAGTATACAAGATAAATAATTCAACCAAAACATTACATAATGATTTCCTGGGGAAATACTCAGCTAAAAACACCTGCTATATGTATATTGCATTAGTCAGAAAATATGAGAAGATTACAATGCTTTGCTCAAGTTCGAGCAACCCCTACACTATCTCTATCTGTCTTAACACTTCCTAGACAAACCTAGGCCAATACTTAACCAATTTATCATTTTCCCAAGTCCCTATTTCCTTTTGTTGTTTCCTTGGGAGTTGCCCCCCTATAAATTAGGGAAATTCCTCAATATGAATTGTGCAATCCTCAGAGGCCTTCCTCTCACTGCATGCACCACCTATACCATTGTATTATTATACAACTGATAATCCATTGTCCCTAAACTCCAATCACAAGTGGGTAACTCTCAAATCTGACATGCATGATTTATTTATGAGCGAATCATCAGTTAACTGGTTGATCTCGACATGTAGCACTACACTACTAGACCTCCCACTAGTTCCTCCAACAATTGTAACTAGTTTAACTAGATTTAACTCAGTTACACTGAATTAATTAATTACAACTCAAAATAAACTAAACCAGTGATCCTATAAAGTAGGATACACTCTACATGACTCAAGTTAGACCCTCAACTGGAATTAACTAAGCCAACTAAGTCAAATTAACTTAGTTAACTAATAAAAGTTGTCATGAGATGGGGAATTACAATTTTATTCACGATTTAATTCAAGGACAAAATTAAATTAGGATTTTCTTGTTCCATTTTCAACGCTCCCTCTCAATAAGAAATGGATTATCTGCTACCCCAATCCTACTTCTATGAAACTTGAATTTGCATATTCACAATGGCTTTTTCAAAATAACTACATCGTATTCCTCTGCAGGAATTTACTCCAACTGTTGGAGACACGATTGCCGTTACACCAAAACCCGCAGGTGTTAGTAAATGGAGTCACGATTGCCGTTACACCAAAATCGGAAGGTGTTAGTAAATAGACACATCGCTAGATTTAAGCACATGCCACGAAACACATTGGAGTGTTGACCTTCTACATCGCCATTAACGGGGAGCCAACACCAGCAACATGTTTCTCTTCTACACACAATCTCATATATGGTGATACCAAATGTCGATATGCTTGGACCGATCATGAAAATTTGGATTCTCAGAGAGTTTGATACAACTCTGATTACCACAGTAAATCATTGTAGGATCCATCTGCTTACCAAATAACCTAACAAGGATCTTCCTCATACAAATAGCCTCACAAGTTGCTTGACTAGTAGCCATGTACTCTGGTTCTACCAAACTAAGTGAAACTAATAAATGCTTCCTATTGTAAAAAGAAATTATTGTTGACCCAATACTGAAGATTCCCCCTGATGTGATCTTTTTTTCGAATGGACTCCCTTTCCAATCTGCATCTATGAAGCCTTGCAGCTTCACTCCCTCCGTTCTTTTGTAGCAAATACCAAACTGAGTGGTGCCTCTGAGGTATCTCAACACACGTTTAGATGCCTTTTAATATCATTTGGTTGGCTTAACCATTGCTTGACTAAGCTGATTAATTGCAAAATATATGTCTAGTTGTGTGTTCACCAAAAACATAAGTGAACCCAAAAGATGCCTGTAAATAGTAGCCTCCACTACTTCATCTGAAGTATCATCTTCCTCCCTCCAATTACCTGCTAGAGGAGCCTCCATGGGTTTGCTACTCTCCATGTGGAACTTCTTCAGTATCTCGTTGGCATAATTGTCATGAGAGACAAATAGTTCCTCATCTCCTTTCCATACTTTGATACCAAAGAAATAATGCATGAGCCCCAGGCCCTTCATCTTGAATTCTCTTGAAAGATCCTCTTTGAAAGGTTTTACCAGCTTCTAATCACTTGTTAGAACTAAATCATCAACATATAATACTATAATCAACAATTTACCGTCAACCACAATATGGTAAAGGTTCGCATCTGCTTCACTTTTGGTGAAGCCCAACCTGGCAAAATAACTGCCAATCCTAGTGTACCAAGCACAGGGTGCTTGTTTCAATCCATACAATGCTCTCTTGAGTCTGCACACATGTGACTCTCTGTTGAAGGTATAAAATCCTTTCGGCTACTCAATGTACAACTCTTCCTCAATCACACCATTGAGGAATGTTGTCTTCACATCCATTTGATGTATCTTCCATCCAATCTATGCTAATAGTGCTAGAATAGATTTGAAGAGTACCTTGCTACTGGAGAAAAGGTATCCTTCTAGTCAATTCCCTCCACCTAAGAGAACCCTCTGGCCATAAATATAGCCTTTTGTTTCTCCACACTCCCATACTCCTTTCTTTACCTAAATCCATCTAGAACTCACCATTGACTTGTCTGTTGGTCTTGGGACCAGTTCCCAAACATTGCTTTTGATAATGGAGTCATACTCCTCAACCATGGCATCAACTCATATTGGTTGTTTCACTACTTCCTTGAATTAGGATGACTCAATCTTTACACTCTCGCTCATCAAATCCATGTAGCTAGTGTACCAATCTAGTGACATCCTCTACCTGCACTGTGAAGTGGGTGATCACACATTCTCTCTAGCATCATGAATCAATATGTTAGCCTCTCTAATGCACATCCTTCCATCTCTAGAAGTCTCTACATGAGTGAGTGCTTCCACTTTGTGCTCCTTTGCATGTGGTTTCTCCACATCATCTCAAGGCTCTTCCTTTAGAGCTAAAATCTCCTCATCCCCATGTAACTGAAGCTCCCTCTAAAGGGAACATCGCATGGCTTTTTCTTCATCAAATTTCACATCTCTACGAACCAATGTAATCCCGTGATATAGCAGGTACACCAGAGAGTTATGAGGTGCACCAATGTACCCCACAAATATGCCCAACTTAGTTGTTAGATCTAGCCTTTTCCTTGCATCCTTGGTAACATGACAATAAACAAATGAACCAAAGATCCTGAAGTGTGTCACATCTGGTTTCTTACCTGAAAAAAGCTTCTTCTAGTGTACTCATCCCAAGAATCCAATGAGGACTCATGTTTTGCACATATAGAGTTGTGTTGCATGCTTTAGCCCACAAGTGCAATAGTAAGTCCTGATCATTTAACATACCTCTGCATTTCCAACAATACTTTTGTTCTTCCTTTTAGCTACCCCATTCTACTATGGGTTATGGGATACTATTAACTCTCATTGAATTCCTTCTGATGCACATAAGTTCTTGAATTCATTCGACACATTCTCCACCGTTATCACTCTTGAGAGAATTCACTTTCTTTCCAGTTTCTTTCTCAGTAAGTGCTTTAAATTCAAAAAATTTAGAGAACATCTGATATTTCTTCTGCATGAAGAAAATACAACACTTACATGAGAAATCATCTACAAATATTACATAATATCTGTGCTTGGTTGTGGAGGTCATTGAGAACCATTAGGGGAATTTTGAGCTCTAAAATGGGCCTCCTAAGGAAATTATAAAATTAAATTATGGAAATAATAAAATAAGATTAGATGACATCATCAAATTTTAGAGGGAAAAAAGAAAACTTATTTTTTCAACTTGCATTTTCAATTTAGCTCCTTATGGGTTTACTCAAATTTTGTGCAACAACACTCGTTGGATACATAATTTGATTATTCATCCAAGGAGTACCCATGTTTCATACTTTCAATGGACCCTACTAAAAGAAAAATGAGAAATAAATGAAAAACAAGGTTGCAATCACGCTTTTCCATGTATTTCTCATTTTTCGTGTAGCAAGGTCTATCAAAAGTATGCAACATGGGTACTCCTTGGATGAGGAATTAAATTTTGCATCTAATGAGTACTCCAACTCGAAATTTGAGTAAAACCTTAGAGAGATAAGATGAAAATACGAGTTGAAAAATTAGTTTTATTATTTTATTATTTTTTAATCCTTTTACTTTTTTACTCCAAAAACAGAAAATCATCCCCATGGTTGACATCGTCATCTTGAATCTTATTGGGTGTTATAAAGTTTATTTTTGGTTGTACATTTTTCTTAGGAGGCCCATTTTAGACCCCAAAACCCCCCTAATGGGTCCACACACATCTGAGTGAACTCCTTCAAGGATCACTTGCGCTCAACTATCCTTACCATGAAAGGTGGCTTTGGTGTACTTTCCCAATATATAACCTTTGCATGTATCTCTCTTCTCTAGTGTACCCTTGGGAAGTCTTGTAGAAATATGTTGCACGATCTTCAAAGCTACATGTTGCAAGTGACCCAATCTTAAATGCCACAAATCATCATTGTCTTGACTCAACACCTTCTTTGTTTTTGTGCTCAAAGTAGCACAATATTCTACATCCAATTTGTGGAGGTCATTGAGAACCATTAGGGGAATTTTGAGGTCTAAAATGGGCCTCCTAAGGAAATTATAAAATTAAATTATGGAAATAATAAAATAAGATTAGATGACATCATCAAATTTTAGAGGGAAAAAAGAAAAACTTATTTTTTCAACTTACATTTTCAATTTAGCTCCTTATGGGTTTACTCAAATTTTGTGCAACAACACTCGTTGGATGCATAATTTGATTATTCATCCAAGGAGTACCCATGTTTCATACTTTCAATGGACCTTGCTACAGGAAAAATGAGAAATAAATGAAAAACAAGATTGCAATCACGATTTTCCATGTATTTCTCATTTTTCGTGTAGCAAGGTCTATCAAAAGTATGTAACATGGGTACTCCTTGGATGAGGAATTAAATTTTGCATCTAATGAGTACTCCAGCTCGAAATTTGAGTAAAATCTTAGGGAGATAAGATGAAAATACGAGTTGAAAAATTAGTTTTATTATTTTATTATTTTTTAATCCTTTTACTTTTTTACTCCAAAAACAAAAAATCATACCCATGGTTGACATCGTCATCTTGAATCCTATTGGGTGTTATAAAGTTTATTTTGGTTGTACATTTTTCTTAGGAGGCCCATTTTAGACCTCAAAACCCCCCTAATGGGTCTACACACATCTGAGTGAACTCCTTCAAGGATCACTTGCGCTCAACTATCCTTACCATGAAAGGTGGCTTTAGTGTACTTTCCCAATATATAACCTTTGCATGTATCTCTCTTCTCTAGTGTACCCTTGGGAAGTCTTGTAGAAATATGTTGCACAATCTTCAAAGCTACATGCTGCAAGTGACCCAATCTTAAATGCCACAAATCATCGTTGTCTCGGCTCAACACCTTCTTTGTTTTTGTGCTCAAAGCAACACAATATTCTACATCCAATTTGTAGAGGTTCTTCACTCAAACCTCGATCTGCTTCACTTGTTCTGAGGCTATGTTATGAAGAAAGCCTTTCCTTTTCTAAATTTCACATTGTAGCCGTGGTCCTCCAACATAGCAACTAAAAACAAATTATTTTTCAAACCTGGAACATACATGACATCTCTTAATGCGAAAGGAGAACCAGACTTCCTTTTTAAAGTAATAGTACCGATGTGGGTCACATTATACCTTCCATCATCTCCCATTTTAGTGTGCATCTAGAGGTCCTTCTCCTCCAAGTCACTGAAGAATTATTTGTTTCTGGTCATATGGAATGAGGCTCCACTATCCAAGTACCACACACTACCCATCATCGATGTCACCATGCAAGCAGTGAGGGTTAAATCCAACTTGAATTGTGAAGCAAGAACTTCACCTACCACTCCTCTTGAGGGCTTCTCGTTGACCTTCTCGTGTGGACACTTCTTGGCATAGTGTCACAGCTCATGGCAGTGAAAACATTTAATTTTCGACATGTTTTTCTTCTTGCCACCCTGACTAGAACCGGATTTGGAATTGGATGAATTTTCTTTCCCTTTCTTCGCCTTTCCAGATAAGGCACATTTCACCTCAGCATCATGCTTGGATGAGGATCCATCTCTGGTGTTCCACCAAACCTCTTCTTGCACCAAGTTAGACCACAAATTCTCCCACTCTGGTAGCTTCCCCCTCCCATTTACTAAATCCTGGTAGTTGTGCGAGCTCTTAGGAAGGCCTAGCAATGATCGGTTGGTCAAATCATCTTCAACAACTTTAACACCAACATGTTGGGCATGGAATCCCCCCAAGACATGTTTTGGGGCTTAAAGCCCAAGTTTTGACCAAATCCTTTTGTAAAAGCTTCGCGAAGTGTTGGCACAAAGCACAGAATCATAATAGTGTCACAGGGTTGTCCACTGTAGTTTTTGTAATGTAATTCCAGCTGGATAGACCTACCCATGGTCTACGGACCATGGGATTGTATAAATAGAGCAAGGATCTAAGTAGAAGAGAGAAAAGAAGGGGAATGATAAGTCTAAGTGATCGAGTTGAAGTGTAAAGTGTGTATTTGGGTCGTAGAGTAGGAGAAGGGTTTGCAGTTGAGTGCACAGAGGCCTAGTACTTCATAGCTAAGTGCATGGACCCCTACAGTTGAGTGCGTAAGGCAGGTTGAGTCTGTAACCATTGGAAGAATCAACAAAGAGAATTTTACCATATTTCTGTGTATCTTTTCCAATTTTAATGTATGATTGGGTATAATTTGCAAGTATACTTTTTATTTGCTTTGTGAACTCATATGAATGTTTTGTATAAACAAATATAATGTAAGACATCCAAGTACACAAAATTAATTAATTGGTATAGGAAGATAATTAAGATCTTGTGTAATAGCGTAGAGCACTACTCTAGCAATGCAGAAGCTCCACAACCCCTGGTTAGGGTTGCATGAAGGCAGTGTATCATGGCGTGAGGAATAGGGAAGTGCGTGGAGTGACCTCCATGTAGGGACGAACAGTTGGACCAGTCGAACGTCTCAGAAATCTCAAGGGTGCGGAAACCTGGTTCGAGCACCCTCCCATACTACTTTGAGTGAGACCTCTGTCCGCGCTCTGCAAACTATTGCTGAAAGGACAGTAGTACATGAATTTTTTTGGCTAGCCAACTCTAAACCTGGGTTAGGCCCAAACAAGCCAACAAATGGTTTCGTTTCCTGGATTGGGATCTGCATAGAGATGTCTAATTTCGTATCACTGGAATCCGATAAAGAAAGGAATTGAAGATTGGGTGGGTAAGAAGATTCACGAGTTCGAGACATAGGAAAACAAGAATCTGTGACTGTCAAAGGAAGAGTGGTTGGACTGCTACTTATATACAGAGATCCATGAAATTTTCCTCGCATCCTTACCCACTGAGCTATACAACTGGATCATGAAGCTAGCAGATAGCCAAGGAAGGTGTAAAATCGACAAACCTATTGGGTGGCTTCCAGAATTGGTGCGTAGATTGGAAGCATCAGAAGATAATATCCCGTGCACTGTCGATCAGTGGTTTGATAAAATCATAGGAGGATTCATCACTGAATTCATGGTGGATACTTCAGTCAGTTATAGCGAGGCAGAACGACAATTCCTCAAATGACTGTGAGGTAAGTACGTTAAATATTTGAACACTTGGATTAAAATGCTACTGTGTGAAAAACGGGTTATGCAGATAAATTGATGTTTGGGGCTACGCGAAGTGGGAGAGTCTATAGAAACAAAGGTAGCACAGAACTAGAAACTGGCCCCTTGATTTCACCTCCACGAGGGGGCGAAGAAGAGCTCACGAAGGTCTCACCAAGAAGTGTGATCAATCTGATAAGGCCGAGAATTCTGCGCATACCAACCCCACCCACACCACTGCCAGTTTCACTATCTTCGCCCATACCACCTTTGCCACCACCGCGAAGCAGTATGGTGAGCTTGATAAAGCTTTTTGGGCATGGAATCCACCCACAGCATGTTTTGGGGCTCAAAAGCCCAAGTTTTGAGTATTATTGTTGTAAAGACTCCGCGAATTGCGGGCGTGGAGCGCAAATTGTATGTTAGAGTCATAGGGTTGTCTGCCCTAAGTTTTGAATGTAGTGTCGGCCTACCCATGGTCTGTGGACCATGGGATTGTATAAACAGAGCGAGGCTCTAAGTTGTAAATAAAATGAGGGATAGATAGTGGAACGAATGGAGTCTAGAAGATAGTGAGCATAGAGAAAAGGTTCAAGTGCTTTGGGTCATAGTAATAGGAAGAGGCTCTGCAGCTGAGTGCACAGAGGCCTAGTAGAGTTTGTACCTAAGTGCACAGATCCCTATAGCTCAGTGCGCAGGGTGGAGTCAAGTCTATAACCAAGGAAGAAGAATAATAAAGATAAGTTGGGTTCTAAATCTTGTGTATTTGTTTTGAGTTATTATATGGTTGATATCTTTTGCAATTATACTGTTTTATTTTTCATGCGCACTGATATGAATGTTGAACACTATTAAGTATAACTAAAAACATGTAAATAAGCTAAGTGATCAACTAATATCGGGTTAATAATAAGGGCTTGGGTATTAACATGGATCGAGCCACGAGTAGGGTTGTGTGAAGATAGCATCATCGACTACACAGTACTAATAGCTGTACATAGCGACGTGCGCTCAAGGTCAAACTGCAGACCACCGAAAATCATGAGACATCTCTAGGGTGTGGAAACCTAGTTCTAGCACCCTCCCATACTACTTCAAGTGAGACCTCAGTCCATGCTCCGCGGACTGTTGCCGAAAGGTCTAGTAGTACCGGGATTTGTTTGGCTAAATCACCTATGAACCTGAGTCAGGCCCCAATAAGCCAACAAATGGTTTCGTTGACGGGACCGGGATCTGCATAAGAGATGTTTGATGTCGTGTCACTGGAATCTAACCAAGAAAGGAAATGAAGGGTGGTTGTACAAGAAGATTCATGAGTTCGTGGTGCAGGAAAACAGGAATCCGCGAGTATCTAAGGAACAGTGGCTGGAGCGCTACTTATATACAGAAATCCACAAAATTTTCTTTTCATCCTTTCCTTTTGAGATATATTAGTGGACCGTGAAGTTAGCAGATAGTTAGGGAAGGTGTACGCTCGATAAACCAATTGTGTGGACTCTAGAATTAGTGTGCAAACTAGAAGTGTCAGGAGATAAGATCGCATGAGCTGTGGACCATTGGCTCGATTGGATTATAGCAGGATTTATCATTGAGTTTGCGGTAGATATGACCGTCAGCTATAGTGAGGTGGAACGACGCTTCCTCAAAGGGTCGTGAGTTAAGTATATTAAATCTTTGAATACCTGGATTAAGATGCTAATGTGTGAAAAGTGGGTTACGCAAATAAATTAGTGTTTGGGAATACGTGAAGTGGGAACATCTACAGAACTAGAAGTAGTGATGAGTTAGAAACTAGTCCCTTAATTTCACCCTTGCGGGAAAGCAAGGAAGAGCTAGCGAAATTTTCTCCAAGAAGCGCGGTTAGTCTAATAAGGCAGCAAATTCTGTGCTTACCACCTCCACCTACATCGCCACCCATCTCACCCTCTTCACCTTCATCTCCACCCACCCCACCTCCACCACCACCGTAGTTAAGTATGGTGAGTGCGATCAAACTGTTGGTATTTAGAGGAGTAGGGAATGAAGACCTAGACCAATTCTAGTTCATGGTAAGGGTGGTATGGGAAGCACAAGAAGTCATGGATGACAATATAAAAAAAGCTATGCTAGTAAGTGCGTTGCAGGATCGTGCATTAACATGGTACATTAAGCATTCTTATGACCATCCCAACACATGAATCACAGAAATCTAGGCTGCGTTGAACAGGGAATTTAGCAGGCCAAAGTTGGAGACAAAATCAATTATCGGGTTTAAGGAGATCACGATGCTCTTGGGCGAGACCCCCTAGGATCTAGACTAGAGGTTGAAGAGTATGATTCATGAAGCCAACATGACTTTGAGAGATGAACAACATCGCACCTAGTTTGTAGTGTCATTCACACCGCATTTAAGGACGACGCTGTCACAACAAAAGCTTTCCATCTAGGTTGAAGCCTTGGAGATGGCAATGAGATTGCATAAAACCCCTCTACAAGATCCTATTATGGGAGTCCAACAAATCCACATGCAACTGCAAAATTTGTGCCTGGAAATGCAGAGTTTGAAACAGGACATGACACCTTGGACAGAGTTGCGTGAGGAGGTATGGTGCATAAAATGCAAAGGCTAGGGGCATGACAAGGACCACTATACAATATTCACAAATTACTTGGCAGGAGGAGGGCTAATGTTGTTAAGACCTGAGGCACAAGTAGGACCAAGCGTGGTGCCAACACTATGGTGCGCGATTTGTCAGATAGGGGGAAAACACACTACAAATAATTGTCATCTATTGCAGAAGTATACGCAGATGGCCCAGCAATTGTTTTGTAATTTCTACAAATCGGTAGGCCATGATGAATGCACCTACAAAAGCTATGAACTAATGATGGATTGGAATCCTACCTATAGGGTACAGACCGAAATGCAAGCCCTTGACCCAAATGTAGGAATGGCGTACGCTGGATTTCACGGGCATGGATGAGGTCAAGGAGGAATGGGACCAGGAAGGGGTCGCAAAAAACTAATTTGTTACAATTGCAGAGGGCCCAGACATTATGCCTGTGTTCATACAAATCCGACGAGGACATCATCTTTGTACTGTACTAAGTTTGATCATGAGGTAGAAGACTGCCCTACATTGATAGTGAGGTTGCGCGAAAAAATGGGTACGTCAACCTCCTCGAACTCAGAATTGGCAAATGATGAGGTTTGAGCTGTGCGAAGAAGACCCGAATGTAAACATAGTGCTCAGAAGTTGTATCTCCACTGGAGATGATAAAGGGAAGCAGCCAGAACAAAGTGCATGGATTCTCATGGCTCCTATAAAGGAACTTGAATTTGATTTAGAATGCGCGAAGGAGACATTCATGGAAGCTAAGAAGAGCTTCATGTAGGCCTCCACTTCAGGTAGTAAGGATCAAGTAGAATCAGGGATGGATCCTTCAATGCTCACTACCTTTCTGGAGACATGCATGAAACTGTTGTGTGACAGCAAGGTAGTAAAAGGACTACAGGAACTTATCACTGTTGACCTAGATTGTTATTGATGTCAATATGGCAATATTCTGGATGATTAAACAATGATGTGAAGCCAAGAAGAGTGGATCCATGAAGAAACGGGAGCAAGAAGCCAAGGAACAAAGCCATCAAAAGAGGAACACATCAGAGGAGTATTGCAGAATTTGGCGAAACACAGGGAGGAGAAGAAGAGACAGAGGAATCATAATGGGTATTTGAATCTAGCTGAAGAATAGAGTGAAGCTCAGAGAGAATGAATGATTTATGAATTCGTAGAACGCAGGCTCAGAGAGATTTGAGTAGCGGAAAAGTGAAAGGCCAAAATCTTGAAGAAAACTTGAAACCACAGGAAAAACACTGAAGAAATGAATCAAAGTCAAAATGAGGAGACAGATGAATATTGAATGCACAGGAACCATTGGATCTTGGATATCAACAGAAAAGATTGTTTGTAATGAGTGGACAGGATTAAGTCACGCAACGTAAAGTCAAAGAAATGAACGATAGAGACTAATTTAAGTATTAGTGGATGATAAAATCAGAGGAGCCATCGCAGTCGTCGATGATAGAAGATCTACGGTCATCGAGCACTAAATCGCTCAGGCATTAATCAAAGAGAAAGGCAGATTTAAAGCTATAAGCGGTATTTCGGGCAGATGCAAAATGGTAAGTGGTATTTAGAGGAGAGCGCCTGATTCCATTCAATGGCTGACATGTAGCAACTAGAAGAGAGAGGAAAGCCACTCATTTCAGGTAGGTAACTCTCAAGCAAGTAGTCCACCCGAAGTAGCAAGGGGGGCCTCTCTGATATTTTCTCTAATATGCAACATTATTGTAATTCGGCCTCTCTTCCACATTAACATGTCTTGTGAGTATTGATGGATTCGAAGAGACAAAGGAAGCCGAAGAGTGAGCGCATAGGAAGTTGAAAGATCAAGCGAGCGTTGAGGAAGCCGAAGCTCAAGTGAGCAAGGAGGAAGCCAAAGGTCAGGCGTATCAGGCATATAAAATAGAGAACACGGAAAGTTTAGGGCGGCTGGCGAATCGTAAGAAACAAAGGAAGCCACATTTTTGGCAGAAGTGGAAGGAATAAGAGGACAGAAGTAAGTCATATGTCCAGTAGGGTTGTGAGTAGATAATTACAACCAAACAGATCCAGACAATTTACAACAGAGGGTTAGAGCCCTTGAGGTTGGTGCCTTAGAACTGAAACGATTGGTGTCCTAGGAGTTGGTGCTCCTAAATGCAAGTTTGGTGCCTTGAAAAGACAGAGTTGGTGCTCTGGAGTTTGGGGCCTCACAAATATTCCAATTTGGTGCTTCGAAACTGAATGAAATCATATA
>APFE030279932.1:0-11511 GCA_000404065.3 Pinus taeda | reverse complement strand
ATCACATGCATTAATTTTCCTAGAATCCTCTACCACCCCCAAATAAAAAAATTAAAGACTTTCTAGATCTGGTCTCTGCTGAAGTTTGTTTTTTCAAAGTTTTTATCTCTGAGTTTGCTAAGTGAGGGAGCCCCCTCAGGTTGAAGAAGACCAATCTATCAACCAAGAGAGGCTAGTGGTTAGCTCTGTGATCCTTTTCCTTCAGCCTAAAAGGAAATAATGGAGTGTTAACAAAACCCATAATATTTCTCATAAAAATGTTAACCCGATTATATGGAGAACAAGACCCTGAACATTGTAAAACCTAATGGATTCCAATAATCCATAACATCTTGAATGATGTGAAGTGTCTCAATTGGGTTGACATTTTGTCACAAAACATCACAAAAGATTTAAATTTATCATTAGTGTCTCCACCCAACTACAAACACATATTCCCTATGTCTACGTTCTTAATATATATTATTATTGCCTCACTCCCATCTCCCCTTATGAAATGAAACTATCCCACTAACCAACAACTACCCATTAAAAATTATGCCCCAATCATATGGGAGAGAAATTTCAAATTTCATTTTTGTGATATTTTCCATTATGTCATGATTCCTTTTTATGAAATCCTATTTGGTAAAACTCCTCCAAGAATTAGTCAAAGTCTAAAAGAAGGCCTACAGTTCACAAGTGTCTGGTTTGTTTAAGAATTATTTTTCTACATAAGAGTCTATGGAAGTGAGGTTGGTCCTCATCTCTTGCTCATATATATTCTTGAAAGACTTGCTCTAAGATAAGTGGCAAATCAAACTGCTTTAAACAACTAGGATCATAAATTAAGAAAATTACAAAAGAAAATTTGGCCTGGGTTTCCGATTAAATTTAGAGAAATAAATATTAGAGGCAAGGGATATGCGTTAAATGAATTATATGAGCTTCAAGAAGTTTGGCTGCATTCTCTACCTCAGTATGATTATGATCCCCATGAAATCATTAACATTCATTATACAATACTTAGTTATGTGAAAATATTTTCCCATCATGAGCCTCCTTTTGATAAGATTTCATAGCCATTGATGATTTTCAGCAAGCCATTAACAAAGAAAATCTCTTAGATTTTGAGACAAGATACGAATTACAAGAATTTAGGGAAAATATTTTTGAAAGTTTCTTAAGAGAAAAATGTCTTCATCTTAATATCTCTTTGGAATAACTAAATACTTTTTGATTTCTTTCAATTTAATTTCAAACAAATTACTTCATATCCTTCCTCTGTCTCTTAGAAAGAGCACGCAATTCGAAGTGAGAAAATAGAAGATGTTTCTGTTATAGGTAAAGAAGTATAAAGCAATGGAAGAATAAATAAAAATCAACATGCTACAACAAAGGTTACAACTACAGAAGTTCCTGAAAGAAAGAAATAAAATGTAGAAACAATCAAATCAACAAACAAGAAAACAATGAGTGAACAAGAGATCACTGTGATCAATTCCCTTGAAGATACAGAGCAAGAACAACCAAAAAACACAACAAGTCAATAAATGGAGATTGATAAGGAGAAGGATAAAAAAATATACAATGATACTATGTCCCAAAGAAGTAAAGAGGCAATGGAGCCACAAACAAGGATGGATACTATTTCCAATACATCTCCCAAGACCTCTATGACACCTATTTCCACCAATATTCCTTAGGATTATTTTATGTTCAAACCTGTTTCTGAATTAGAAACAATTCTTGATACTATTCCTTCTCTGACATAATATTATTTTAATTCTCAGACCAAGTTAGTAATAAGGAAAATAAAGAAGAGAAAGTTTGATTCTCTAGAGACTATTTCAGAATTCAGTTGGCAAGCTCAAGAATATGTAAAAGAGAAGGCCAAAGAATCTTCACAAGCCTTAAGTGATTTTGTGAATTATAACCAATATCATCTTAATGAGATAAAATCTTCATATGACAACAATATACAAAGAATTAAAGTGTTGGAGAAGCAGTTAGAGAAGAACGAGTTATTTACTGAAGAAAATTGGCATAAAAACTCTGCAACTCTTATCCAAGGTTTTACAGTAGAGAGAAAAAATCTACAAAATCGATTTCAAAAGGAATTGAATCAATTAAATTTAAGACATGAGTAGCATGTTCAAGAATTAAAACAAGCTCATGAAAATCAAACTTGTATTTTGAAGGAGGCTGAAAGCAAAATTGAGGTCATGACTATGACTTTGAAAGAGAAAATTGATTCTCTTCAAAGTCAACTCAATCATAATCAAGGATCAACACAACTTCTAGAAGGTTTTAAGGAACAATCATTGCAAATTTGTCTGATTTTGAGAAAGGATCAATGAAAATTCTACAAACAGATGGATAAATCTCAAGATTTTATTAAGAAATTATAAATTTGAATGAAATGGTTGATTCCTTAGTAGAAGGGGACAAATACATTAAAACCATATTTTTGTCTATTCTTGACTGGGAGGAGGAATTTCAATCTGATGAAATTCCTAAAGTTTCTAAGACAAATAAAAGATTAATGCTTGTATACTTGAACTATAGAGAAGAAGAGGCCAGGAAAATTAGAGAATGGACTAAAAATGCCCAGGAACAATATGGGAGAAAGGGACTGGTTTTATTCAAGAATTTGATCTTCCAAGCTTCAAGCCATTGAAATAAGTTGTTTCGGGAGAATTGAAGCAACCGACAAAAGATCTCATCATGAAAGATCAGAGAGAGATTCATGAGATCAAAATATAGACACAACAAATTTTTCAGAAATTTCCACAGTTCCCTTTTGATCAAATTAAGCTCATTTCTAAATTTGGAAATAGATATAAAAAAAAAGAAAATGATCTAAAATTTGGCTGAAAATTGTGAAGTCAACACATATCAGTTCTATCTAATCCACTTCTTAGCAATTTCCTAGGTTTATTCACAATGGGTAAATCATATTCAAGTTCATGCACCACATTATGCTACTCAACGTGGAAGATAAAGACTTTGAAGAAGAGGAGGAAAGATAAACAATTGGTCAACTTTTTAGGAGAATTAAATTTGAAAAAATCAGTTTGAAAAGATGAAACTTTTAGTTTTAGAACTTTTTATTTATTAGAGAAATTCTTTATGATTTTCTAATTTGTTATTTTTTAAACAAACTTATCTTGTTTTTTTAAGTATTTATATGGCCTCTTAGGTTGGAGTAAGGGTCGAGAAGTTGTGAAGAGTCAATAATTGCATTTATGAATCAATTTTGAAGTTACAAAACTTTTGAAGACCAATTTCAGATTCACTGTCTTGTGAGCTATGAGATTAATGTCTGGATATATTTTTAATTCC
The DNA here is from genome assembly GCA_000404065.3 of Pinus taeda. Classification (NCBI taxonomy): domain Eukaryota; kingdom Viridiplantae; phylum Streptophyta; class Pinopsida; order Pinales; family Pinaceae; genus Pinus; species Pinus taeda. The sequence goes on along the minus strand of APFE030279932.1, from coordinate 8,187 downwards.
TTAATGGATGCATTTGGTATTAGTATTTAACTTGTGCATATTTATTTTTGAATGAATATTTGATTAGTCTAATTAAACATTTGTTGGATAGGTTACAATCTGTGTCATCTATCAGTAGAAGTTATGAATTTTTAAAATTTTGATTCTTATCTGATGATTGAATTATGATATTCAAAAGATAGAATATTGTTTGTTCTCATTATCAAGATACATGTTCTTTCTTAATACTTTTAGTTAATTCATGCATATTTATTCCCAAAAAACATACAAAAATTAGTTTGAATAAGATGAAAACTTGATAGAATATCCTTTTTTGAGTTTTCTGTATAAAAACTCTCCAAAAACCTATTTGTGTGGTTAGTTGGACCCAAAATCTAGTTGGATTTAAAACAACATGATATTTCACGTGGTTTATTATATTCAAATGAATCATGTATTCCCTTATGTTCAAATTGATTTCATCCAACCAACAATATGTTTTTATTTTTTTAGCTAATTGTAAATATTCACATATGTCATATGTTTTCCCTAGATTAGCTGTTTTTATTTATTATTTTAATTTTAACTCAAGTTAGTGTAGGAAACTAGGCCTTAGTTCTGGAGTGTATATGACCATTTAAATGAAAAAGTGTCTAATTGGAGCTTCGATCGGGCAAATACTCACTCATTGCAGGAGGAAGTCTTCTACTTGTCAACAAATTTGCACTAGAAGGGGGGAAACCAATATTGTATGACTAATAAAACTATTCAGTCTATTCATCCTATAGCATCACCTGACATCAACAACTCATCTACAGTTGTTCATCCAACTGAACCCTTACTTGTTTCACCAATAACTACATTCTTTCCACAAGAATAACCCGAAGTTTCATTAGTTCTTGTGTAACCTCAAATTCAATTATTGAGAGTGTATACTCGATCTGAAAGAAAAGTGTTAGGCTTATACCTATTTTATTTGATATATCTAAAAGGTGAATACTTAGGAATTAAGTCAAAGCTATAATTTCCTCTTCTTCTGAAGCTAATCCTAGATCATTGACAAAAACTAGTCCAAGAGGTTCATCTGAATTTACCACTTTTACAAACCCTTTATTTCCCTTGGAAGAATTTGATTGGGAAACCGATCTTATTGCATCTCAGATAGTTACTCCTTCAACTATTTTAGCTCTGACTTCACTAGTTCCATCTACTTCAGTAGCTCTTCAAATCTCAGTTCCTCCACCTCCGGTTATCCCTCATACATGATCTCCCCCTCAAGGCCTTACATCACCTCACACATCAAGTTCAAGCTCATCTTCCCCAAAATCACCAATGGTAGGTCAACCTTGGTTATTTGCTGGGCCCATTACGGTTCCTAGAGATCAACATGATTTACCAAAACATTCTTAAATATGGATTCCCAAGTATAATCCTGATGGCCCTATTATTGCCGAAGAACATGTTAAACAATTCATGCTATCCCTCAAAATAGGAGAAGTTCAACATGAAGATCAAGTTTGCAAGCTCTTTCTGTTCACCTTTGAGGGAAAATCTACAACATGGTATTTCACCATAGCAGATGTTTCTATTAAAAATTGGCAAGCTTTTGAAAACTTATTTATTAAAAAATTATGGAGAAGATAAAATTAAAGAAATTATAATTGTAGAGTTATAAAATATTAGGATGGATTCAGGTGAATCAATCAAATATTTTAATCAAAGACTACTTTCTATTCTTAACATAATCCCTGCAACTTCCAGGTTAGGTGATGATGTTCTAAATGAAGTCTATACTACTTCTTTGCTTTCTGATATTGTATTTGTTGTTATTAGAGGAAAAAAAGTTACATAAGCCCTAAACATGGAGGAGGCCCTTAATTTTGAGAAACAAATATAAAAAATTGCAACGAAACATGCATTAGGACAAGAAAGAAATAAAACAATATCTTCTTCTAAAAAGCTTCAACTAGTAAAATAGTCGATGAGAGAAAATAAAAAGATAATATCGATTTCGACTCCATCGAAAAGGTAATTAAAAAAATGTTTGATGAGATATCTGATGTAAAAAATATCATTTCCTGAAATTTCGGTAATGAAAAAACCTTGGAGGCCATTTAGAAGGAATCCACCCACCAATCCTATTCAAAACAATCTTGAAGAATTCAACATTGATGATTATGTTCATGATGATTTTGGTCGAGCTCACAATGATAAACATTCTGAAAAAACTTGCTCTGCTTTTATATACATGTTTAAAGTATTTGTCGAAGCTGAAAAAGAAAAACAACCGAAGGAAGAAAGCAAAGATGAAGAAGGATCTAGTAAAATTAATGTTTTATGGGATGTTTCTCAAGGAGGAATAATTGCTAATGATTTTGGTGAAGATGAAGAAGAAGTCATTGTTGTACAAACTAGATAAAAAAAACTCAAAATCCTTCTCCAAATCAATCATCTTCATCAAATACCAATCCTCCGGCTCAAACCAAAAAAAGAAAAAGAAACTGTTGATAAAACTACTTCTACATCTAATAATTTTTCTTTGGTAGAACATTTTGATTATGATTTAGTAGAGGGAATGAAGAAAACTAGAGCTAATATCTATTTATTTGAATTATCAAAACTTACTCATCGAAGAGATAAATTAATCAAAGCTATAGGATTGATCCTCCAGAAAATTCTAATTCCAATAAAGATCATTCTAAAAAGATTTCTAATATCAATGCAACTTTAATTGGAGATATATCATTTTCTCGAACTCCTCCTTCCCTTTTGAATTTTGAAATATGCAATAAAAATGAGCATAATTGTCTAGTCAATTAAGGGGCTTCATCACGGGGGCTTCACTCAAGGAACCTATTACATATCACGTGTGTTCGTGGCATACTAAACAATACCCTTAATTTGACTACATATTAGAAAATACCTCTAAAAATCACATTATTTAACCCCCTACCAATACGAACCCAATACATCTTCCCAATTTAAAAAACCCCTACTTTCACTAGATATTGTAGGTATCCATTTTTTCATTAACATTTTTTTATACCCCTTTATATTTTTTCATTAACTTTGAACTCCATTTTTTATACCTACCAATATAAAAACCCTTTACCCCCTATATATCCCCCAATATATTATGTCATTTTTCCCTCAAAATATATCCCCCGATATGAATGCATGTGGCATGGTATTTCCCCCCCAGTGAAGCTCTCGTGGGCTTCATCAATGTAATTCCCCTATCTATTGTTCATAAGTTAAATATGTCTCCTACAAACTCATCTACCAAAATCGTACAACTTTATAGATCAAGTGTAGTTTTTTTAGGAGAAATAAAAAAGTTCTTATTAGACTTGCTTCAAATCCCAAAATCTTTTAGATTATTGACATTATTGTCATTGATATTCCAAAATCATATGGCTTGATTCTTAGCCAAGATTGATCTGAAAAACTTAATGGTTATTTCTCAACAAATTGGTCTGATGTATGGCTACCCTTAAATGGTAAGCCAAATAAATTCAAGGTTGATGTGAAAAGCACATGAAACATACAGTTACAGACCTTGAAAATTCTAATGAACCAATTAACTCTCTCGAATCATCATTAGGCAATTATACATTTGATACCTATCTTGGTAATTTCTATCTGAGGAATCATCTGTTTTGGAAACACAAATTGAAAGCGTAAACCTTCTACAGGTATCAACTTTAAATTCAACACAAATTTCATATGCTGAAGTTCCATCTATCATTACAACTAATCAAATTAATAATTGGACTTTATATTTTGATGGATCCAAATCTAATGAGGGGCCTGGTAATGGATGTGTGTTAATAGATCCTCAAGGGAATAAATTTCTCCTTTCTTGTAGACTAAATTTCTCTTGTACCAGTAATGTCGCTGAATAAAAAGCTTTATTGCAAGGTCTTTGCAAAGCAATTGAAATGGACGTCAAAAACATCAAAGTTTTAAGCGATTTAGAAATTATTATAAGACAATGCAATAAAAGCATTCATTGTGTATCATTCAAAATAATACATATCTTGATATTACATATCTCTCCTACTGAGCATTCGTGCTAGGGTTCTTGCGCCCCTGTCGCCCTTGGGGCTACCGTGCCCAGGCTTTAGCTCTGCTGCGCCCAGCCATGACGTCCTCTGGGGGTTCAGATCCTCCCCTGGACCCTCCCCTGCCCCCACCCCCGGAGGTTATTGCTTTCAAGGTTATGATTGCCTCGTGTAGCAAGCACCCGCCTTCAGCCAGTCAACAGAAGTTCGTTAAGAATATGGAAACCATTCGCTCGGTAGCCCTTCCCGAAGAAGAAACCTACAAAGCAGCTCTGAATCTTACCGAGAGAGATCTCATAGGCTAGTTCACGGGCCTCTGGCCCTCTCCCAAGTCGGTGGAGGAGTGGACTCAAAGGAATTGGACGCTGTTAACTAAAGAAGGAATAAAAAGCTACTTCGTTGGTAAAGGTTTCTTTGTTTTCGTCTTCGAAAGTGCAGAGGATAGAAGCTTAATATTTAGGAATGGACCTTATTTTATGGGCCCGCAAGGTCTATATCTTAACAAATGGTCGCCAGACTTCGACCCAGCTCAGGATGTCCCATCTGTTGTACCAGTGTGGGTGCAACTTCCCCATCTTCCCCTCCACTGCTGGAATCAAAAGTCTCTTCAGATCGTCGGCAACGGATTTGGAAAATACATAGATCAAGTTGCTAGAAAAGATAAATACTCATGGCTCACATATGTGTCGAAGTAGATCTGGAGGAGGGTTTGCCGGAAGCCATCAAACTTACAGTCACAGGATGGACGCATGTCCAAGAGCTGGACTATGAACAACTCCCTTTCAAATGTAGACACTGCCATGGCTACGGGAACTTCGCCAAACATTGCAAGAAAAAGGTGGAAGAAAAACTAGACAAACAAAATGGTGAGCAATGGACCCTAGTACAAAAAACCACCAATCACAAAAAAGGAAACGGGAAAGGCACTCCGAAAGAGGAACCAAGTAGCTCCAACCCCACCCAAGAAAAGAACTCAAATGGAAAAGAAAGTAGTCAGAGCAAGCCAGCTACAATAGTCTTGGAAAACTTGAATCAGACTGGACCTCCTATCACTAACAAAGAAGATGGGGAAATGGCTCATCTGAAAGCCTCCCAAGGAAGCCCTTCCAATCCCTCATACGTAGATGTCGCAAGGAAAAAACCAGCTGATACTTCCGGCTCCTCAGAGGATGAAACCTACGAGCAGCCCACAAAAAAAGTCGGCAGGAAATCTCATAGAGAAGTAAGGAAAGAGGAGGCTAAAAGGATCAAAACCCAAGGAAGCTAGCCCACAATAGAGATGTCTATTGGGAGAAACACTAGGACCAGGCCCCCTAAGGGAGGCTCCCACCTCACCCCTGGTAAATAATGCGTCTTGTCTCTTGGAACTTTAGAGGGCTGGGTAACCCCTTGAAAGCAGAAGTGGTCAAGGATCTCCTCAAAATAGAACCCTCAGATATTCTCATGCTCTAAGAGACTAAGATAGAGGGGAAAGCCCTTCTAGACGCCAACAAGACAAAGTGGAAGAAAAGCGTAGGAAGAGCAATTAGCTCAAGAGGCTCATCCGGAGGGCTCTCAACTCTTTGGACAGAAGATCTCTTCCAGCTGAACAAATCCCACGAGACCCAGCACTGGATCTACACGGAACTAACGCATTGTACAAGTAAGTTGACCATCTCCCTCTTCAATCTTTATGTACCTGTTTTGCACTCAGAAAAGAGAGACTGTTGGAACTCCCTCTTCGAATTCCTAGAGTAGCATTCCCCAAACAACATCATTCTTGCTGGGGATTTAAATATTGTTTTAAAATCCAAAGAAAAAAGGGGAGGAATCAGTAGCAGAGACCCCATGCTCCCCCTGGTGGAAGACCTCTTTCAGCAGTGGGATCTTCTAGATTTCATACCGGCCAAAGGTCTCTTCACATGGTCCAACAACAGAGCGGGAGAGGATCATATTTCTGCCCGTCTGGACCGATTCCTGGTCCAAGGCACTCTAATGATGAACAAGAAGATAATCACCACCAAAATTCTTCCCAAATTGACCTTGATGAAGAAGATCTGGGTCCAATCCCCTTTCGATTCAGCCCTCTCTGGATTGAAAGGGATGGTTTCATTGATATAGTGAAAACAACATGGGCCAAATCCTTCTCAAGGTCCTCTAGTTATGTGTGGGAACAAAAGCTCAAAGCCACAAAGCAATCCTTGAAGGATTGGATAAGGAAACCTGCCCCAAATCCAACCAACCAAAGAAAAGAAATAGTGTAGTCATTAGAGGCACTGCAAGTCGAAATGGAAAGCAAAGATATCACACCAGCGCTGCTTGACAAAGAAGTAAAAATTCAATATTCATCATTTCAATCTTTCTGAATGGAGGAAGAGTACTGGAGAATCAAATCTCGAAGTTTGTGGCTGAAGGCTGGTGACCAAAACACCTCCTTCTTCCATCGCCAATATCGAGCAAGACTCTCCAGAAATCATATCTCTGAAATAACAACAACAGAGGGGCAGATCTGTAAAGGGTTCAGCTAGATAAAAGAGGCAGCTGGAAGTCATTTCAGACATCTCTACACCGCAGGAAATCAAGGCAATGAGGAGGAAATTGCTGATCTCCTCTCCAACATTCCTCTCCTGGTCAGCCCTAAAGACAATTCCACACTCATTAACCTTATCACTGAAGAAGAAATCATTAAAGTTATCTAGTCTATGGATTCAGATAAGGCTCCTAGACCCAATGGATTCACCATACACTTCTATAAGACGTGCTGGGATATCATCAAAGCGGATCTCTTAAAGATGATAAAAGGATTCATGAAAAAAGCCAAGGTAGGAGGAAGAACTAATTCCACCTACCTTGCCCTTATTCCTAAAGAAACCAATCACGAAACCTTCGCTAGATTCAGGCCTATATCGCTTTGTAATACCTCTTACAAAATTCTGGCAAAGCCTCTAGCATACAAGATTAAGCCCCTGCTAAACAGGTTGATCTCTAGCAATCAAGGTGGCTTCGTAGAAGGCAGGCACATCCTGGATAATTTCATCCAAGTTCAGGAGACAATTCACTCAAGCAATCAGCAAAAAGAAAAAGGGATGTTGATAAAATTTGACATGGCTAATGTTTCAACTGAGTCAATCGCTCCTTCCTTTACAAAGTCCTCCATTCCTTTGGCTTCTCCTCCCATTTTGTCAATCTTATCATTGCTTGTACTGACAACCCTTGGATTGCCCCTCTTGTCAATGGTCGTCCTACTCCTTTTTCCAAGCCCAGAGAGGCCTCAGGCAGGGATGCCCGCTCTCTCCCTTCCTGTATATCCTGATGACAGATTCCCTCAGTAGAAAGCTATCAGCTGAAAAAGTTGCAGGCTCCCTTCCTAGCCTCAAATCTTCCAATTTCTCTCCAGCTCAGAGCCATGCTCTATTTTCGGATGACTCTCTTCTCCTTGGAGGTGCCTCTGTTAGAATTGCCAAAGCCTTTGATGCCATCCTTAAATGCTACTGCAGAGTTTCAAGAACTTCAATCAATGAAAGAAAAAGTGAAGTCTATGGCTGGAACATTGAGCAGCATGAGCTCACAAGTATCTCTAATCTTCTTGGCTTCAACAGTCATGCCCATTGGGAGAAGATAAAATATCTCGGCTTCCCATAACAAATGGTTTCAATAAGAGGTCACTGTGGTCCGAAATTATCAGCAAAATTAAATAAAAAATTATAGCCTGGGGAGGATACTGGCTCACAAAAGGTGGCAAGGTTATCCTGATAAAGTCTGTGTTATCTGCATTCCCAATTTACCAAGCAACCTTCCTATTTGCCCCAAAAAGTGTGATGGATCAAATCTCCAAAATTCTCCGAGACTTCCTCTGGCAGGGGGGGAAGGGAAATCAACATAAAATTCATTTAGTGAAATGGGACCTGGTCAAATGCTCAATCCCTGAGGGAGGTTTGCAAATCCGCGACCCTTCTCTTATCAACCTGGAAATGGGAGGAAAAATCTTGTGGAACCTATTCAAGGATCCCAAGCAACCTATCTGTGAAACGGTGAAATCGAAGTACGCCCACAAGGTGCCGCTCAAAAATCTACAGGCAAGTCAAACAATCAACAACACACAGGTTTGGAAACTATGCAGCAAAAGCCTGAATTTCTTCAAAGGCAAGGCGTACAAGATTCCAAG
>APFE030279929.1:0-20448 GCA_000404065.3 Pinus taeda | reverse complement strand
TCGTGGTAAGCAGGCTTATGGTAAGACCTCTTATCTTTAATATCTTTATATTTTAGAATTACACTCTGAAAAATCATCACCTTCATTGGATGGGGTGGACAATCATTTCCTTAAGAATTAATGGATGACAAGTTGGGAGTTAAAGATGCTGATGTCGAATTAGCTTTTATTCCTGATATTAATAACCATTTGGGGTGAATTTGAAAACAGAAATAATCATCCATTATTTTTATGTTCTTAAAAAGGAAGTAATCAAAGTCAATCTGCAATTTCTGGATATGAAAGACATCTAATTTCCCAAACAGTATTCTTTTTGGTTGAAAATTCTATTGCTTGAAAGCAAGTACCGATGATAATTCTATAAGAAAACTAGTTTAGACATAGTAAAGGGCCAATGAAATATGCCTTTCAACTTTATTTGCTAAAATCTATAAGCTAAAACGGAAAAACACCTACGAAAAATAACACGGAGAAGGGGTTACCTCCTCAATTAAAGAATTTTTTAAGGATTAGGCCATTTACAGGGAGAGATTCCCTCACACCTGTTAAGTCTTGCAATATAAAGGTTGAATGGCCTATTTTCTCACAAATCTGAAATGGTCCAAGCCACAATTTTTGGAACTTGGTGTGTTTACCTTTGTCTTCATGGGCTTTATCCCATTTCAGAACTAAATCACCAACTTGGAAATGTTTAGATCCTGATGAAGCTGAGTCAAACGCTGTTTTGATGATTTGCTGATGCTTAGTATGGGTATCGCTTGCCTTTTCTCTTTCTTCTTCAAGTTTTAAAATTTGATCATGTCTGAGCTGAATAGAGGAGGAAGGCTTTTGGTCAATGAATTGCACTAGGGCTAGAGAGGGTAGAACAAGATTTGTAGGTAACATTGCTTCTTTGCCATATACAAGATTGAATGGGGAAGTTCCTATGGAAGCCTTTTGAGTTATCCTATCAGCCCATAATGCGAAGATTAATGCTTTATGCCAATTCCTATGATTTTGCTCAATTGTTCGTTTAATAATTTTGATCAGATTTTTATTAGTAGATTCTGCCAAAACGTTACCTTGAGGGTAGTAATTAGCTGAATATTTTAATTTGAATCCTCTTTTAACAGCGAAATCAATCATAGAGTTGCCCGAAAAATAGGAAGCATTATCAAATACAAGGGCAGTAGGAACACCAAACCTGGTAATAATGAATTGATCGATGAATTCTATGATTGCCTCAGAATTTGCTGTTTTTAAAGGAATCGCTTCTACCCATTTAGTGAAGTAATCAGTAGCAGTGAGAATGTACTTATGCTGCTTTGAAGAAGGTGGATTGATTTCTCCGATGATGTCCAGTCCCCATTGATCGAATGGCTGTTCAATGTTGACTGGTTGCAGAGGGAAAGCTGATCTTCGTTGCCTTCCTCCAGCAGTTTGACAATTTAAGCATTTCCTCACATACTCATGGGTATCTCTGAAAAGGGTCGGCCAATAGTATCCAGCATGAATGATCTTGTGAGCTGTAGTGTCAGCTCCAAAATGTCCTCCTGCTGGTCCATCATGTAATTCCTGCAACACCTTTTGGGCTTCAGTTTTTTCAAGGCATCGTAGCAGAATAGAATCATAATTCCTTTTGAAAAGTACATCATCAATAAGTGAAAAACTCTTTGCTTTTAATCTGATGGCCCTTTTGCTTTTGTAAGATAAATGAGGAGGAGCATATCCATAAAATATCAAATCTGTGTATTGAGATTCTGAGTCGGTGACACTTATCTGATTGATTTCTTCAGTTGGATCTGCGTCGCTCGATTCAGGTATGTTGGAAGCTCCAGCTAATACCCTGCAAAAACCTTGGCCTCTAACAATTTTCGCTGGCCTGATGTCTAAATCATACTCTTGAAGTGCAGTGACCCAGTTAGCCCTTTTTTCACCTAGTTCCCTTTGCATTAGTAGTTGCCTAACAGCTGAAAAAGGAACTATTACTTTTGTATGGGTTTTTAGGAGGAATGGTCTATAATGTTTAACTGCTTTGAACACAGCGAATGCTTGTTTTTCGACATCCGAATAATTTAATTCAGCACCTTGAAGATTGGAACTAAAAAAAGAGATAGGTGCTTCCAAGTTGTGATCGTTCAATTGGGTAAGTACTGCTGCATATGAGGTATTGGACGCGATAGTGTACAATGTGAAAGGATTAGAGAAGTTTGGAGTAATCAAGGATGGGGCATTGATGATAGATTGCTTTATCTGATCAAAAGCTTCCTTTTCTATTAATCCCCATTTAAAAACTGCATTCTTCTTAATCATTGATTGGAGAGGTGAAATGATATGAGAAAAATCAGGAACAAATCTTTTAACAAAATTTATCTGACCGAGGAATGACTGCATTGATTTTTTGTTATGAGGGAATGGAATATCCGAAATTTCTTTGATCCGATCAGGATCAATATAGATGCCATCCCGAGATACAATAAAACCCAGGAGTTTGCCTTGATCTAGAGCGAAGAATGACTTTTTTGGGTTCAGAGAAATTCCATACCTTTTACACCTCTGAAGGATTTGATCTAAGTCTTGTAAATGATTGGATCTCTTTTTAGAAAACACAGTTATGTCATCTAAATAGATGACTACTGATCTATTAATTAATCCCCTAAAAGCAGTGTCCATAGCTCTTTGGAAAGTTGCTCCTGCATTTATAAGCCCAAAAGGCATCTTTTGATATGCATACGTTCCCCATTTTGTTCTTAATGTTGTTTTGAGTTGGTCATTAGGATGAACCAAAACCTGGTTATATCCTGAGAAACCATCAAGAAAAGACATCAATTCAGATCCTGCCACAGATTGGAGTATTTGTTCCATAGTTGGCAATGGAAAATTGTCTTTTAAACTTGCCCTGTTCAGATTTCGGAAATCTATACAAATTCGAATGTCGCCATTCTTTTTCCTGACAGGCACCATATTAGAAACCCAATTAGAATGTCGGACTGGAAAAATAATTTTGGCTTTGAGGAGTTTGTTAAGTTCCGACTTAATCTGACTTTCCAAATTGGGATGAATTTTCCTTAGCTTCTGTTGTATTGGTTTTTGATCCGGAAGCATTGGAATTGTATGCTGGATGATGGACGTGTCATAAGTTTTTAGGTCATCATATTTCCAAGCAAAGACGTGTTTATTCTTCTTCAATAGTTTGACAAATGCTTCCTTTTCTTGTGTAGATAGTCCTAGTCCTAAATTTATATTCTGAGGAATTTGATCAGTACCCAAATTTATTAATTCAAACCTTAGGGTAGAACTTTGGATTTTTGTGTTGGTTACAGGTTTAAACCTGTCTTTGATATCATAAAGATCTTCAAGTTTTACTACTGGCTTGGGAATTGCATTTTCTTGGGATGCCTCTTTAATTTGGGAATCGTGTTCATCTTCTTCAATGATCTGATTATCATAGGACTTTTCAGAAGTCAAGAAGTGCAGAATGTCATTGTCATGATTAAAAACTCTCCAATTGGTAACATTGTCAGGGATCGAAGGTCTGAAGATTAATTCTACAGAAAATCTATCAGGGCTGTAGTCTTCTGAAGGCAGGAGCTTTGAGGCTACATTGGCCAGTAAATCAGCAGCCGAATTCTGGGATCTAGGGATAGAAGAAATATTGAATGCTAAAAAATGTGAAGTGAGGTCTTGCACAAGTGATTGGTAATGCTTTAGATGGTTTGAAAGGCAATGAATTGCATTTCTAACCTGCTTAACGATGATTTCTGAATCACCAAAAACCTTTAAGTATTGCACTTTAAGACCGATTGCCTTATATAAACCCTGAACCAGGGCTTCATATTCAGCCGTGTTATTTGTGCATTCAAATTCTAACCTGCAAGATAGCATCGTTCTTTCTCCATTTGGATTAACCAAAATGCAACCTGCTCCTGAGCCTTCATTAGACTTAGAGCCATCAAAGTATAAAGACCAAAATAAAGGTGTATTAACAGCAGTATTTACAATCTTCTCTTTTTCATTAAAACATCTAGACATATGTGTTTGTGAAAAATTTTCGATCTGAGATGTGAAATGATTAATTGAGAAAGGGGAGGGTTGGGCAACAAAGTTGCCAAAGAATGACTCGGATGAATAATTGCCCAAAATATTATTGTTGAAAGCTACAGGGTGATTCTCTTGTTCGAAATCGGTGACTGTATGGGTCATATGTTTTTCTCGGTCTATCTTTATCTGATTTGGCTTTCCTTTATAGGGGAGCCACATGTGTGACCAATCAGTGGAGATGTATCCATGCAATTTTTCAGACCAGTCTCTACTCAAAATCAAACCGTAAAATTCAGGTATATCGGCTATAAGGATATCAATTCTTTGAACTACTCTTGGATCAGCTGACAATCTGATGGTCACGGAGTTAATCTCACCAATGACCTGTACCTTGGTTCTGTCTAATTGGACAATATGGATAGAGGACTTCTGAGGTTCAATGTTCAGTTTGGAACAAACTGAAGCTGGCATTATGTTAGAAGACGCTCCTGAATCAATTAAACAGTTATGCAGATTCTTATTATAAATTTCATAGGTTAGGAGAAATGGTGGAGTATGAGAACTTGACTTGTCACCAATTAAGATGGAGTCTGTGGCTTCAACCATGCCTGGAGGTGACTGCCCTGAATCATTTGCGGCTTTTGAACTAGGGAGAGGAGTTGAAGGGACAGCATTTAATTCTTTGAGGAGTAACTTTTGCTGATGTTTCAGTTTACTAAGCTCAAACATAGTTATGTTAGCTTTGGTCTTTTTCATGTCATCAACAATATTGTATTCCATGGAATCAGTCACCACTAACGTTTTAGAAGTTGATGGGAGAGTTGAGGGCTGATTTTGAGAGACTGCTACAGGTGGTTTCTTTGGAAGTATTTTTTCTTTTGTTGCAGTAGCCCCTGCATTTCTTTTCTTTGAAGTTACCTGAACAGGATCAGGAACACTTTTACTCCTGGTGGTGACCGGAAAGGCTTCTTCTTCGTTATCTGTATCAGGATCAGGGAGTATGAAATCCCACATTCCATGACACTCAGCGACTTCTTCTTCATCGTAGGATGGTGGAGTTGTCTCTTCTTCTTCTTCTTCTTCCTGGTCGGAGTCAGCGTTTGATATGACATTAGGTGGTTTTGATTCTGTTTTCTTGTAAGTCCTAAAAGGTCTTTTATTTGATGTCTCAGCCACCTGTTTTTTAATGTCAATCATTTCATTGGACAGTGTTTTCAGGACCTTCTGAAGTCCCTCCATATCATATGGGTCTTTAGAACTTTTCTTCTTTGAGTCTTCTTTAAAGGAAATTTTTTTGGCTTTTCTTCCTTCCAAGGCAGCTTTTTTTTCTAAAGAGTTGATACGCTTCTCAACATCTAGTGATTCTTTCATGTTTTCAGCTAAGGTAGGTTTCCCAGCCCGATCTACGAAAATAGCTATATTAGCAGGTAGGGCGGTGATATACCATTCGCTACGTATTTGCTCACTGGGTTTGGAAGCGGTAGGGATTTTATTAAGGAGTTTATTAAAACGAGCATTGAATTCCTTGATAGGTTCCCTATGTTCTATTCTTAAATTGGAGAGATCATTTATTAAGGTTGCTAAAGATCTGTCATCTCCATACTTAGTCAAAAACTGCTCTTGGCACGTATTCCAGTCGGTAATGGATCCAGATGGTAGAGAAAAATACCAAGATCCAGCCGATCCTTGTAAAGTATAAGGGAAGAGTCTGACAACAACATCTTCGTGGGCTACCCCTTTTAGGTTGACCGATAGCATGAAATTATTAATATGTTCTTCGGCCTGAGTTCCATCATCTGGGTTAAACTTAGGGAGCCATTTTTCGGGTGCATCGGGTAAAGGATGCAACGGTGCAGGCATATTGACCGCGCCCGGCCTCGTCCATGGATCTGCCATTATAATAGTACCGGGATTTGATACTATTATTGAGGTTCCAGATGAATGGGGAGAAGATGATACCAACAGGTGAGCCGATTGAGATGTTGAGGCTTGTGTTCCCTGATGAACAACAATATGCAGTGGAGGAGTGGATGGTCGACTTTGCAGATGAGAAGATGAAATGGAGGAGGTGGAAGAAAATTCCTCACTATTAGACTGCTTAGTGTGCTTCTTGGCCCTTTTCCTTTCAGGCAAGGGGAACTCGATGGGTTCGATACCAAGTTTACCACTTTGTAGTCTAGTGAGTGGATGGGATAGATTAAACTGCGAAGTCGAACTGCTTTGAGATATCTCAGATCTTTGTGGTGAGATCGAGAATGTCTGAAGTTGTTGAATAAGAGACTGGACTTCAGGAGATTCAAGACTCAATTGTTCTGAGGGTCGAGGGGTATGAGCAGTGGTAGTTGACTCCTGTTCTTCTTGATCACGCGTTGGGGAACCAGCACGCGATTGAGAAGGAATAGGAGATTTGGAGGGAGAATTACTCTTAGAATGGCTTGTGGTTTTTGGTTTACTTGCCATTCATAGTTGATGCCCTCCTTCTAGCGCCAAAAATGTTGAGGCCTCGAAAATCGTTGCACCAACATTGGGGGAAACCACCCGGTCCGGACCTTAGTGCAGCTCCTTTTCCGTTTGGTGTAGTGGCTCCGACTGGGGATAATGGGACCAGTTTCCCAGCAATAGATGAATGGGATGAATGAATACTTTGTTGGAAACAGTAAACGGTGAATGAATATCTAAGCTATTGACAGAAATGCAATAAAACTATCCCGGGAATCTATTTGAACATCTAAAGCGTAGCTTTTGATGTTCTATATCCAAACGATACAATTATATAGATGACTGCATTTATATGGACATAGAAATTAAATCATTTCAAATGGCTGCACCTAAATAGTTAAGCACGGCAATCAAAATAATACTACTAAACTTCAAACATTCATACTATTAACGCATACATGATGAATAATAAGGCATATTATCTAAACATCCAATAGTGGTATGAGTAGGATTTCCTGTCATTATACATGCATACAATTAACAGTAGCAAGAGTAAATACACAGCGAGATAATGTTTCAAGAATGAATCTAAACAAAAGATAGAAATACCAGTTAAATAGTCAATCACTCCCGATATAAATCGCTACGTATGGCTTTCACTTAGATGCATCAACATTCCTCAAATCAACGACAGTAGTGCACAATTGAATTAAGAAACTATCTTCACTTAAATAAAAGCAGCTGGTCGAGTTTCATAAAAGAATAGAGGCTGAAGCACAATAGTGCAAACTTCAGTCTGTTAAGTCTTATACAAAATTTTACGACCCTTTCTAAATGCATGAAAGGGTCTATAAATACTAAACTAATCTAAAATATCTATAAAACAAAAATGCTAATTATTCTGATATCAATTACTTCTTTGTTGCTATTTTCTCTGGCAGATTAAGGAGCTGGATGGTGACTCATTCTGTCGGCTGCTTATCTTTAGACCTTAGGTGATGAATGTCGAGCATCGGCTGAATCTCTGGCGGTTTGTTTGTTCGTGAGCAGAGCTGGGCGGCAAATGTGGCATCTTGGATTTCAGGGATCATGTACTGAACAGCATCGGTTAAACATTTAATGGCAGCTCGTTGTTCATAAGGTTTAATGAGGAAGTGCCAATATGTTTCTATACTTAGGCTGTTAACCCCGGCGATTAGTTTTCCTGTTTTTTCTAACTCTGGGTAAGATAGTTGTTCCAATGTATGAGCTGTAACTATCTTTCCAGGTGTACACTGGGTAACAATGTTTGATAGGTAAAGCGTATCATTGATCAGATCAATCAGATTGTTAGAAGTCAATGTGCTCCTTGAAGCTGCCCTTTCTGCCTTCATTACCTGTGTATGCCACTCTGTGAATAGTATGTTTTTATGAACTTCGAGTATTTTCGGCAAATTAGAACTTTTTCCTTCCTTTGAATCTTGCCATTCAAGGTGCGCTGTGATGATTTCATCGGCTTGGTTCAATTCATCTCTTGCCTTTTCTACTCGATCGCTTACAATCGTGGCTAATTCACAAAGTGGTTCTGCTTGAGCAAGGTATTGAGCCAATATCTTGGCTTGCGATATAAGCACATTGTTAACTATTGTTGCTTCTTTTCTGAATTCTATTACCTGTGAATTTCCTCTGAAGTTATCCAGTTGTGCTGTAATCTGGGCGATCTGTTCATCCTTACTTTTCAATAACTGCTCATTTACTTCCTTTAATTGTTCTAGAGCTTTTTGTAATTCATTTTGTCTGTGGACTGCCGACTGATTAATACTCTGTTTTTCCTCTTCCCATTGTTTTGTCAATTGCTCATTCATTTGTTGTTGTTGCTCTAACTGTGCCTCGGTTTGTATCACCTTTTGCTTCGCTGCTGCCAACTCTTCTTGTAAGACGGAAATTTCTTGCTCCCTTGTTTTAAGTAGAAGACTTACCTCGGATGCTTTGTCTATAGTAGCAGCGGAATAAGCTCCAGCATACTGTGAGAGTTTGGTTAAATCATCGGAGGGGTCTTTTTTCTGCTTCCATACTACATTGCCCATAATAGTTGACTCGGGAAAGATAGAAGGTTGATCAGGCCTTTGTCTTTTCCTCGATCGTTTTACTACGGCTTTATATTTTGGGCTGTAGAAGACACTTAAAGGGGGAATATCTTCCACCTGTAGCATAATTTGTTCACTAGGGTTTTTTGGAATAATTTCCACCTCTTTTGACTTTGGTGTAGCGCTGGTTATACTTAAACCCTGAGATAAGGTTTTGCCTTGTTCAGTGCTGCTTTTAGGAGTATCTGTGCCCTGTGAGTCTTTATTTCCACCGATGATGGTAGTGAAATGTTGCCATTCCTTCTGCAATTGAGGATTTGTGACAATACTTTTATTGATATCGGTGGTGCTTTTAGACTGGGATTCTTTAAGCATTTGTTCTTGCTTTTCTTTTTCTCTCTGCTCTTGTTCTTCTCGTTGTTTCTCTGCCTGTTTCCTCTCTGCCTGCTCTTTTTCATTTTGCTTCTTTTCTGCCTGCTCTTGGCGCTTCTTGTCTTCCTTCTCCTTCCTCAAACGTTCTTGTTGATCCCGTTTTATCTTCTCCTCTCGCTGCTTCCTTTGTTGTTCCTCCTGCTCTTTATTACCGGTTTGTATTGTAGCGGGAGGCTTCTTAGTCTGTTGTTTGCTAGGGCCACTTGATGATGCTGCTTGGTCAGTCATTAACAAATCCAAAGGCAGAGTTTGCAACCTCTGTTCTCTGAGTTTATTAAACTCAATTAATCCTTCATCATTGTATTGTCTCTTGGCGAGTTGCATGACTTGAAAAATTGATTCGGCTGATTTGAACATGTCATCAAACATATCATCTTTGTGATTAAATAGTGCTAACTTAGCATGCTCTAAAGCAGCATAAGCTGTTTTCTTTGGATCATATAGCCGATTGGGCAGGGTAGCAAAATTTAGGACTTGGATCTTTGAAGCTTCTTT
The DNA here is from genome assembly GCA_000404065.3 of Pinus taeda. NCBI lineage: Eukaryota > Viridiplantae > Streptophyta > Pinopsida > Pinales > Pinaceae > Pinus > Pinus taeda. Next base: position 10,996 of record APFE030279929.1, on the reverse strand, counting down.
CTCTGCATGCTTTAGATCATTCAGTGTGAAAACCCCACATCTAAAGGGGAAAGTAGGCCAACCCCTTTTCTTCTCCTTTTTAAGGATCTGAGTGGTGCTTTCTGCGGTTATTTGGTAAGCAATCTCCCTTGCTAACAGTTTATCGGGGACATATAAAGGAAGGACATGAGGGTTTGCTTGACTTCCGAAAACCCTAATATAAGTGAAATGTTCTTCTCCGAACCAACTACCTACCGCAGGCAAATCAAAAGAAGCAAGGTAGGAAATCTTGGGGATAGGTTTGTCAAAAATTGCGTAATATACAGGGACCATGAAACCATTGCAAATTTGGTACATATGGTTTTTATAATAGGGCTTCCACATTTTACGATGATAAATGTGAATGGGCGAGGGGTCCTGCACGGTCCACCTCCAACCAAGAATGGGGAATTCAGAATTAAAACACAAAGTGTCCAAGATGTATGCACTGTAGTAAAAAGGAGGAATTATTCTTTCACTGACTCTAGAATTATTCCTATAATTGATAACTGCTGTTGCCAGTTTGTCTGACAGAATAGTGGCCCAATCCATAATAACACTGTTTACTGCCGCTTCCATGAGAGGAACCATTTCAATGGTGAAAACAGCGGAATCATGTAAACCCCACAATCTACACATCATTATGCCGGCATAACAGTAAGGAGAACACAGAGAGTCGACTGAGTACTTACCGGAGGATTCATGTTTGTGTTTAGCTGGGTTCCCCCTCCATTCCTTGATAGGTTCAGATTCGATCGCGTGCTCACTTGCAAATTTTTTTAGAAAGTCGCTGTTATATACTTGTTCTGGCGTCGGCAAATGGTACATTTGTCTCAGATCTTCAGGCTTGAATGACCCAAAAACTCTCCCATCCTTTGTGACGAAAGTTCTATCATTGAAGGGGATTTCTTCAATCGCCCATTTCACCACGTCAGTATAAGGGAGCATTTGTTCTCTAGCTGCAATTCTGTGGAGGAATGAATCGGCCAAATCTTTAATACAGTTTTCTGACTTATCAGATGAATCCGCAGTGGCTTCATCTACTGCTTGTGCTGGTTTTTCGGCTTCTATTAAGTCGTAGGTTCCTTGCCATGTGGTCTTTGCTAGGCCTGCGCATGTAGTGTCGGATATTAAACCTTTCTTACTACTTGGCGTTGATTGTCCTGTGGCTGGTGCATTTGGAACATTGGCGGCCTTCTTGGACTTTTTCCCCATCATGTTTTGAGTTCTCTGGTAGAAATCTATCCTGCAACAGAGAGTAAGACTTGGCGTAACACAGAGATAATAGAGAGACTCAAAGATGATATTCGAATGTAAAAGATTAGCGTTAATATATCTGGCTTTTATTGAATGGCGCGGAGGCAATCTTTAAGCAAATCCAAGGGCAGGGATTCATTATGTAACCGTATAAGGTCTGCCACCTTTATAAATGCCCATTACTCTGAATTTGATTCGTAAATCTCTTAAGGCGAGGAGAGGACGTATGGGCGGCCGGGTATGAGTGATTATGCCTTAATTATCAATAAATTGGCCTTCCAATCACTTAACTGGCTTTTTTATCGAAAAATGTGCTTTACCGCATCGCAAGGAAAGAGGGGCGCGAAAGGCTTCAACAATGGGTTTGGATATCACTTATCGCCGATTGCGATATCGCATCGGCAGAAAACCATATGAGCGTTAAAAATGGTACAAGAGGATTGCCGATTGCCGATTGCGATATCGCATCGGCAAGGAACATAGCGCATATGTGTTTAAAAGGGAGTGGGGCCGATTGCGATATCGCCGATGGCTTTATCGCATCGGCGGAAAACCATATGCGCGTTAAAAGTGATACAAGGGTTTCGCCGATGGCCGATTGCGATATCGCCGATGGCTTTATCGCATCGGGGATTTACCATGTGGTGTTTTAAGGGTGCACAAGAGTTTCGCCGATTGCCGATTGCGATATCGCTGATGGCTTTATCGCATAACTTTATTTGCGCCTTATGTTTTTTCTTTGAAAAATAAAGCTTTTGATATCAATTTTATTTCCTAAGAGGGACCCATTCGATATTCTAATGTTTTTTGAAAAAACTATCTATGAAATGGGGGGTTGTTTTTGCAAGGCACAACACCTTCCTCAGCATGTTGGCTACTAGCCAACTCTTTACCATGTAGGGTGGCTCTATCTTCGTTTGCTTGCTATTCACCGGGGTTGCACCTGCTCCTGTCACTTGGTTCTGCTCTGTTCGGCTCATCAGTGTACTCAACCAAAGGAGCTGGCGGCTTAGTTTCTTCCGTGAAAGTGATTGCAACGATGGCTATGATGACAGGGTGATTCAGGGAGCTACAAAATTGAAATTGCGTGGTATAGGGAACTGGATGCAGAGGTAGGGGGAAATTAGCAGTGTGAACCATCGCTTCACCTCTTCCTGAGCCATGGAGCCAGGCTCTTCCTCGTCCGCTGCGGGTGCCTAGGTAACGCCCAACGAAACTAGGCAGATTGGGGTTGTCGGCTGAGGAAGCAGGGGAGACCAAGTCGGGGTTGGACATTGCAGGCGAGCAAGTGCTTCCACCTCTAGTGCCACCTCTTCTACTTCGAATATGATGGCGAACCATGGTGGGGTTGAAAGTAGGGGAACTAGCAGAGGGGATGGAGGATGAACCGCACAGGGAATGGACAGAGGAAGTGTGGACCTGAGCTAAGTTGAAGAGACTGGTGTGGGAATGGTGAAATCCATTGCCCAGGTCAATGCAGCTTAACAACTAGCATCGACTACCTGTTACAGTGTGTACACAAGGCTCTACAGCCTACGGAGGACAGACAAAGTGAATCAGGGGGGAGGATTTACAGAATAGTATGCAGGCTCCATAGTTATGAGAGAATTGGCTCTGTCTTGGCCTGTGCATTCATTAAATGGCACCTGCAGGGTGCCTTAAATGCAATTCAAGTTGGCATGGGGGAAGTTGCAGGGGGCCATGTGGTCAGCCCTTCCACCGCCCTTCCGTCTCATCATCTTAATGGCTTTGGTAATCACCCGCATCCGGGTGTAATTATTTAATATTAAAAGTGTATAAGTAAATGATTTAAAAAGAATAAGTATAAAGGTTATTTAAGAAAGGGGATTCAAATGAGCTAAGGTGCGTCACAAGAATCCATAAAGGATGTGTGTAAAATATAAAGAATTAACGCATTTGCAAAATATAATAAAGAGACATGAATAACAAAATGATGCATAATAATTACTTAATAGTTTAAACATAATTGTTAATATTTTTTAAATAAGATTAATAATTGCAATGCAATGCAGTTCTTATTTATATTAGTGATTAATTGATTAAGGCAATGAGCAGTATATGTTTTGTTGTTATTCAGGGTTTTTTTGTTTCAACAATTTTTTGTTATTGTTGTGTCTACACTTTTGCACTAGACACAATGAAAGGTGACTCCACATAGTTTTCTATGCACCTCTGCATTCTGCACATGTGGTTGATCAATAATGTGCCTTAGAATTTTTGATAAATTGTTCGAAGTACCGAGTGCGAAAAATTGCAATCTTCATTGTGCGGATTGATACATTGTGCGGAGTCTCGAGACTCATATGAAGAAAATACTAAGCAATATTAATAATTATATTTAAATCCCTCAATGAAAACTTCTCTGTATAATGAAACCCATGTTTGCATTATGCACACTGAAAATGTAACCACCCCTCCCATATCTACCCACTTCCACCGGCCTGCCAAAGTAAACATGAGCTAAGGGCTACTATGACATGACTCAACCTCCTAAATACATTTAAGGAAGTGGAATCGACAAACCAACTTTACCGACCTTCCTCAGGAGTTATAGGACCCCTTGGAGCTAAACAACCACTCCAAGTGCCCAAACCCTGAGCTAACTTGCCTTTTTAATGATATGGTCTCCCAAACACTTGCATAACAAGGCATGCCGACAACTATAACCCTCTAGTCACATGGATAACCCTACCTCCTAGTGACTGTAGTCCAAATTTTCCAACTCTGAGCATGCGACCCAAGAATCTTAGCCACTTTTTCAGGGCTAACATCCAAACCTCTGCCCCAAACTTGATAGAACTTTCCAGAATGATGAATGACATAAGGAAAAAAACCATTAATGCAAAACCTAGTCAAGAAATTGACCTATCCAGCCTAATGATGACAAACATTTCGTCAAACACACTGTGAACATGTAATCTACAAGTCATAAATGCATATATGAACATAAGAGTATGATACTTATCTGGGAATCACCAAGAAGGTCTAATTCCCTCTCACAATAGCTGCAATGACATGTATTAGGTCATGCATTCAATAACTAGTCATTTACCAATCAAAACATGTTAATAGACATAACTAAAATATGTCATGAAACCATGCTTATAACCAACATATAACCAGAATAGTGACATTGATAGAAAAACCATCAAAACCACATAATAACAAGTATAAATACTCATGAAATACAAGAGCGAAGAGCTCTTATTAACATGTGCAAAAAAAACCAAGTCAAGGACTTCCACATACCACCCGACCATAGATTGGGCTAAACCAAATCTCTCTTTCAACCAATCACCCCCATGTCATATTCCAAGCATGAATATGGGATCTCGTGGAATAAACCAAGCAAAACCAAACCGAGGTTTCTAGAGGCCAAATCACCTTAACCCTCAACCAGTGATTCCACCTCACAGTAAACAACTACTAACCATCAATGGATTCATATCTACCCAAGTTGTCTAGGACTCCAAAGCATTTGTTCAAACTCGACTCCATGACTAATAACTCAACCCACATTTGTCGCATGGCTCCAAAGCGTATGTCCAACGAAGGCTCCAGGACTAGTAACTCAACCCACCAAGGGATCCATAATGCTTTTCCAGCCAAGGATTCCAGGACTAGCAACTCAACCCAAGTTGTTCCAAGCCTTCCAAATCGTTTGTCCAACCAAGGCTCTAGGAACTTGTAACTCAACCCACAACCATAAGGAACATGAGCACCAATCAGAAAGTAATCAAATGGGAAACCCGCAACACCATGGCTATCCAGGAAATGTCAATGCTAGGTAAAACCATTGTCAATCCAAGAAATCCTCCATGCTAATGATAGATCCTAACCAAATAACTATATACATATACCATACATGCCAAAACTAGCAAGGAAATCATACATGCAACTCGGTACCCGCAAAGCAATCTCGTTGTCCCCTTGTGCTTCCTACTTTTATTTTTCCTTTTTTCTTCAATCCAATGAAAACTAGAGTGTTCCAAGCATGCTCCAAAATTTCTCTAAGTGTGCAAGAGTATGAGAGAGAGAGAGAATAGAATGAGAGTGCCAAAGACTACACTGACAAAAGTTTGAATTGAAAAAAACTGTGAAATGATCCTCATAAGCCTTTTTATCATTGAGGCCTTCATTTTCTTCATTTTCCTCTATTTTCCTTCAATTTTTTCTCGCATGTAATTATGTGACCTTTCACATTCCTTTTCTCATATTTTCCATTATTTTCATAAATAAATGCCAATAAATGTCTCTTTTCCTTTAGTATTGCCTTTGCCAATTTCCATAGCCATTAATTAATCACAAGTGATCCCCATCTCTATATTTTTTTCCCAACATTCAGCTTGGAATATGTGTCCCATGACCTTGGTCTTATTTTTCATTTATTAACTTTATTACATGGATTTTTAACCGAGGTTGTTACAGAACCCTCCTCCGTATGGGAACACCATCCTCGGTGTTCAATGACACATATACACCAACAAAATACATGCTGCCCATGGAGCTTTATAACACAGTTTGATGCAACATTTACATCATATCCATCTGCTAAAAACATAAACAACATACCATGAGCACCATACCACTTATTGGAGCTTTATAACACAACTTGATGCGATATTTACAACATACATATGCATATAGACATAGTCAAAACACAACATCAAAACATATATCACAAGACATCTGTTCAACCATCGAATAGAGAAGTATACAAAGCTCGCATCTAATCATCCATATCCCATGTAGCTTCATCGAGCCCAAAGTGATTCCACTGCACTTTAACTTGCTCGATTGCTCGATTCTGAAGTGTGACCATCTTTCGTTGCAAAATGCACTAAGGTTCCAAATGGAATTATCCTCCTGGTTCAACCTACATTACATAGTAGTCAATCACATGATCAACATCTTTCACACACTTTTTTAAGCAATGACACATGGAAAACATCATGGACTTTCATTGTCTGAGACAGTGCAAGTCGGTAGGCTACTGGTTTAATCCTCTCAATAATATTAAAAGGCCTACAATAACGAGGTGTCAAATTGGCACATGATCCAATCCTCAAGGAGCTCTTCTTGGGCTTGATGCACAAGTACACCTATTCCCCTACCTGAAACTCCTTAAACAACCTGTGTTGATTTACATAACTATTTTCCTTGTCTTGTGCTACCTTTAGATTCTTCTTGATTACCTTCATTTCTTGTTCCATCTCTGTCAACATGTTTGGTCCAATCAATACACTATTCATTAGAGCACTCCAAATGATATGAGTATTACAATTCCGCCCATAAAGTGCCTCAAAATTGACTATTATTCAAAGATTCCCGACACCCATTGTTATATGAAAAATCCACCAATGGAAGATACTCTTCCCACTTTCATTGTTGATGCATAATATACATCCTCAACATGTCCTCAAGAATCCTGTTGACCCTCTATGTTTGTCCATTTGTTTGTGGATGATAATTTGTACTGAAGCCAACTCTGTCCCCAAACCTGTAAATAACTCTTTCCAAAAGTTGGATGTGAACTTGGCAACTTTGTCTGACACAATCTTCCTAGTGATACCAAGAAATATCACTATCTCCCTGATAAAGAGATGTGCTACCTCACTAACTAAATTTGTAGACTTCATTGGAATGAAGTGCGTTACCTTTTTCAACCTGTGAGCCACAACCATAATAAAATCATGTTGTCTAGATGTCCTCAGAAAACCTGTAATGAAGTCCATGGAAATGACCTCCCATTTCCACTCTAGAATCAAAATTGACTATAGTAATCCACCTGGATGCTTACACTCTGCTTTTACCTGTTGACAATCCAAGCATCTCGCAACAAACTCTGCCACCTATTTCTTCAAATTTGACTAATGGTAGAACTTCTTAATCGTTTTCAATGTCTTCTGATATCCTGGCTGACCTAAATATGGCTTGACATGAAATTCCCACAAGATAAGCTTCTTGAGCTCATTATTGTTTGACACATAGATCATGTTCCTAAATCTGACCTAACCATCTACGATGAGATGATAATCCACATCCTATTCACTTGTAACCTACTGTTGTAACTTGTGCTTAAGCTGATGGTCCTTGTCATCCTATTATCCTACCTACAAGATCTGATCGTGTAAATTTGTCCCATATGAACTCATAGATGTTATGTGATTTACCTATACTATTTTTATAAGAGCATAAACAACCTTGTTCTCTTTACCCTTGATGTACCTTATCTCTAAGTCAAATTCATTGGTCATAGCCAGCCACCTAGCTTGCCTGACATTGAGATAGGTTGGTTAAATAAGTATCTCAATCCATTTTGATCACTCATCAAGATGAACCTCCTACCAAGAATATAATGTCTCCATGATCCATGTGGATATTGGTGGCCACCTTCCTATTCCACCTAGACCTCTAGTTTGTTTCATCAGTTTCCTTGATTATAGCACAATTTACTATTTTTAGCAGTTTTTCAGGTCCCGAACTTCCACAATTGTTTTAACCCCCTAAACGAAAGTTTTTGAGGTATGCAATAGGCCTATAGCCATAGGCAAGGGCTTGCCACAAATATTGTAGTACTCCGAGATATCTTTCTAGCAAGGTATTGTACATCCCAAAACAAAGATCATATGGTCAAGTTACAACCCCAAGAAGTTGGTTGTCTAACTAATCCCAACTGGGCCCACAAACTCTTGGTGTTCCATCTCCTATGGTTTGGGATTTGGTTATTTAAGTTTTCCCTTTGTTACTCAATAATAAAAGGGCTCTTGAGCCTCATTGTAACACATTTCAGAGGCATGTAGCTGTCATATCTCTTCTTAGAGATAAGCTACCATTGTTAGAGACAATTTATTTCCATTATGTATGTAAGCATCTTTCAGTTCTCTGATATCAATGAAATGAAGATTTATTTATACTTCATATCTATGTTTATGTTTATATCTATATTAAGTTGTGTTTTTGCATAAGTCCAGATTAGTGGTATCTAACTTCTGCTCAACCTTGGCAGCATATTGGTATGTGCACCAAGCGAGGAGATATCTAGGAATGCCATTTCCTCTTGAACTTATTTATGCAAACAACCATGGTACTTGAGCAGCAAATGTTTCTCGGAATATTTGATACCAAACTTTATGCACAAGGTGTGGAAAAGATTCATTAGCTCATGCACAACATGATCCCTCTATTGCTACAACGTAGTCCATTGTATGTACTTGTCGTCATAAGTCCTGACATGGTAATATCGTTCCTTGATGGTGTCTCAGAAAGAATTCCAAGTGGGTGTAGCTAAAAATAGTGAGGGTTCCCTCTCTTCCCTTTGCTCACAGTAGGTTTCCCACCAATCCTTGACATGGGGGTGACTTTGAGGAGTGCAAAAGTAAACTTTTCCCTATTGGAAAAATCATGAAGTGAAAAATATCCTTCCAACACATTTAACCATTTATCTTCGACATCTTCATCTATCTGGCATTCAAATATGAGAATGTCAAAATTTACTTATACCTTAAAGGGAGTGGCGCCTCCAAAGTGGCTTCCGGATGAATATGTGTTGCATGTGGACATCTGTCGAAGGATCTGGGAAAACTTGTCCATCATCGTGTTCCTTTGTTGCTTAAGGGATTCTTCGAGCAACATTTTGAAGGGATCTCTTGCTCCCTCTTCTTTCTTTTCTTCCACAATGGGCGGTCGTCAAGGTCGGTGAGGCCGTCCTTGCAAAGGCTCAGCCAGTTCGAGCCCTAACTCCTTATACCTAGACCTTGTTGGGGACATGCACAAATAGACAAAGAAGGATCAAACCGCTCTGATACCATTGATCCAGACTTATGCAGGAACATAAAAAAATACAGATATAAACATAAACATAGAGATGCAACATAAATAAATCTTCATTTCATTAATATCAAAGAACTGAAATATGCTTACATACAAAATGGAAATAAACTAGCTCGGGCGATGGTAACTTATCTTTGAGAAGAGATGTGGTGGCTACATTCCTCTGAACTGTGGTACAATGAGTCTCGAAGTCCTTTTTATTATTGAACAACAAAGAGAAACCCTAAACAACCAAAACCCAAACCCTACGAGATGGAACACCAAGAGTTTGTGGGCGCCATTGGGGTTAGTTGGACAAACAACTTCCTGAGGTCATAACTTGGTCATATGATATATGTTTTGCATGTATGATACTTTGTTAGAAATATCTCTTCGAGTACTACAATGTTTGCGGCATGCCTATTCCCTACAGCTATTACGAACCTCAAAAAAATGTCGTTTAGGGGGTCAAAAAAATCCAGAAGTTCAGGACCTGAGAGACTCCAATGTCGAGTTTAAGAACCACCACATTCCAAACATATATAAGGAAGTTTGATGTAAAGGATCTGTTAACATGGATACTATACATGGAGCAATATTTTTATCTACATGATGTGCAACACACACAAAAGGTACACATTGCATCTTTATATTTAGAACCCAATTAATTTGTATGGTCTCGCTGGATTTTTTTTCTCATAAACCAGTTGTCACTTGGTTAATTTTTACGGAGGAAATGATAGCACATTATGAGGATACAAAGAGAAACAACATCTTTAGTAAACTAATAAATCTTAAACAAAAGGTTCAATGGCGAAGCACATTGAGGACTTGCAAAATTTAATATTAGGGTAACTGATATTCTAGAGGTGCTTAGGATTGATGTATTCATAGGGAATTTGAAGGATAACATCCAACATAAGGTTTTCCTTTGGGAACTCGATTCATTTGAGAAGGAATTCGGGGTGGCAAGATAAGTTGAAAGAAAAATTATGGCAACAAGGAAGTCTACCACTCATAACTATAAAGATGGAAGTGTTGTTTATCCTAGCCTTCCACAAACTGCAAGGTTGAAGCCACAAGAATTGGAGGAAAATGGAGAAAAGGGCTTTGTTACAGTTGTGATTGAAAATACACTAAAGGTTATAAGTGTGCTGAGAAAAAATTATTCTACATAGATTGTGAAGAGGAGGAATAAAAGGAACAAGAAACATCAAAAGAGGAGGATATACACCAGGAGCCAACCCTAGAGAAAAAAGAAATGAATCCAACCATATCTTGTAATGCATTGGTAGGAATTACCTCTCCTAAAACTCTCAATATTGAAGGATATATCAAGAAGAAAAAGGTTATAGTGTTGATTGATTTAGGTAGTACACATAATTTTATTCATTGTAAGGCAGCCAAAGAATTGAATTGCTTCCTATATCCCTCACCAAAGTGTCAATGTTATGAAACCAACTCACAAAAAGATAGAAAAGATAGATTAACGCCTTAGAATTCAGCCTCTTCGAGGGGGAGATCTCCTTTACATTACAAAATGAATGATTTTTTGATGATTCAAATGACAAAACCTCCTTTCTATATATAGGGTCTAAGGAGTCACAATATAACCCAGCCGACCTAACAATAATAATATGAAGGCACAAAAATACAATAGAGGGATTCTATGGGGCACAGTAATAACAATATGGGGGCAATAGGGGCACAACAATATTAATAAGGGGTATAACTACAATAGTAATGGGGTAATCACTAGTATTGTAGGGACCCAACATGCCCCTCTCCTTCAAAAATGTGTTGTCCTCAACGCTTTGAGTAGTTTTGGATACTTCTGCATAAAATTCTCATCCTCTCATGTGGAATCTTCAGCGGATAAGTTCTTCCA
>APFE030279925.1:0-12595 GCA_000404065.3 Pinus taeda | reverse complement strand
TGAACACATAACAACCTTAATTGAGTGCTTATTATTCTTATAAAATGTCAAAGTCAAAACATTACAATTGTAACTAATTAATAGTTTCCAAAAATTAGCTTGATTTCCAAGCATAACCTAAATTTAATCAACAATGTCACGTAATCCAAACTCTTCGTCCTCTAGAGTTTCATCATTGTCTTCTTGCACAATATTTTCTGCTTCATTTTGCTCATTTTCCTCCTCTAACGGATCTTTGATGTCTGTGAATCTCCTAATGTATGCCTTTCCAATCATTCCTTGTAATGGTGGTTGGGGTTCCTTTTCCTTTTTCGCCACACGTGATTCACTAAAGTCCCCTTTCTTCAACCCAATTCTTTTCATTGCATCTGGAAGAAATTGAAGAGCATTAATTCTTTGCTAAATAAAATTGCACTGTATTGAATCTTTTTCAATGGCAATACAATATCTTCCTTCTTGAAGGCAACATATTAGTGTTGTACCTAATTATCAAGCACAAAATAAATAATGAAGTAAATTAGTACAATGACATAAATTAATAAATAACATATTGAAATTTATTTCCATATAATAAAACTTACCTGAACCAGAAAATAAATCCAAAACCCAATCTCCTTCGTTTGACTTCGGCAAAGACATGGCTAAATCGAGCTCCTTAAAACGAATCGATAAAGCGCTTAAAAAGGGTTCAATCGAGTAATCATTTTTCCACCTAAACATGGCATCTCTTGCCAAAAAGTGTAACCCAGCTCCATGCTTTCACCCTTATAGATTATGAATTTCTAACAATCTATATCCTCATTATTATTATTATTATCTAATTTTAAGGTCATAGCCAAGCTAGACACCAAATTGGTGTATGAGACCCCCTTGTTTGTGGGACGGGAGAGCCACATCCACGCAATGATTTGATTATTATGTCTATGAAGGCATACCTACTCTAACGCCTTTTGGTTTTTGAAGGTGTGACCTCTTAGGAGGAAACACATGCTCTTAACCGTTAGGCCTATTCATGCTCTAAGAAAGTGGATTTGATTAGCTAAAGATAGTAATCTAGGAACTCACAATTATAACTCACAATCGCAATATATGACACACATGTAACACACATGTAAGATTACAAAATATGATAATATGTTTGAGAATACAAGCATAACTATTTCCTTTTATGCGTCTCTAATGGGAATGTAATTATGAACTAGAACATTCATGCATGTTTTTTTTCCCATTAAGACATTCATGCAAGTTAGTAAATTGGTGGCAACAAAAAAGTTGGATAAAGGACTTTGGTTAACTATTACGTAGTAAAAGAAATAATTTTTGGTTAAATCATGATCATTCATTATTTAAAATATAATCTTTAATTATATATAGATTCAACACTTGAAAAAATCGTTAAAAAATTTTAACTAAAAATTTAAAACCTTTTAACTAAAAATTCACAATTGAAATTTGTGATTTTAACAAATTCCAACTAACTTATAAATAAATTCAACTGACAAAATATACTTAAAAAACTCTAAACCATATAACACTAACACAACACATGAGATAACAGGGATACAAGTTGCCGCAATGATGTGACTAGCGGTGTGTACTATGTAACTGTCACTTGGAAGTTACAAACTTATAAACCATAAACCCAAATAAATTTATGAAGGTTTAACTAATCCAAAGAAATATATGTGGGTCGACTGGAGATAAGTGCAATGAAGAAATTTTGACTAAATCTAATTAAATAGATATAAATTTACATTGAAGTAGTTTTAAAGAGTGATTTATTGTACTTAAATTTAAATTTAAATTTAGGTTGTTTAAACTAGTTTTTAATAATATGATTTACTATTATTCTAGATAATTGTGAAAAATTCACTTGCAAAATTTGATATTTTAAAAAATCTTACTAAATTCTAAACAAATTAAATCCGAGAAAAAAAAAGAAGAAGAAAAAGAAGATACTTTTCAAAAAATCACACATAACAATAGCTTCGTGAGCAAGTTCGAAAGAGCTTCATGATAACAATTACAAGGTTGCTCTTCCCTGTGTGGCCACAACACTCAAGAATCTAAATCATGAAGCATACATTTTGCAGTTTATATAGCTGGGACGATTATGAAAATCGTGGGGTGGCGAGGTGATTCTCAAAATTGCCCCATGTGCCCACACCTACATGCAATCCAAGAATATATATATATATATTATATATATTTTGTATGTATATATCCAACGAGAATCTGGTATTATATATATTTATATATTATATTAGTTAGACTTATCTTTTCCACTCCCATCTTTACAAATTATTATTTGAATGTTACATTGAGATAATATACGTGAAGTGCGATTTTTTTTAAATAAAAATCATTTATATAAATGAATCAAAAATATTTATGTAAATCATGACATGCAACTGGAAAGCATTTATAACAAAATGAAATATTTAGAATATGATGAACCGACATCCAGTCTTTCATATATGTAAAGGAACATCCAGTCTTTCATATATGTAAAGGAACGCTTAACACTTAACTTTCTTCTTTAATTTGGAGTTTTAATTATCCAGAATGTTATTGTATTCTTATTAATATATAACTTATCTATTATATAATATATATTGATTTATAATTTAATAATTTTACATGTCTACAATAAGGGGTGACATATGATCTAATTTTAACTTATATGTGAGGAAGCTTCCAAAATAGTATTTATGTTATTTTATATATATATATATGAAAATTGAACATTAAATAAGTTAGAATCCACCCAGATGATATTGTAGTGCTATATATAGTTTTTGAGTACTAAACAATCTGAAACCGAGAGAATGGACTAGTGCCAGTGCAGTAGATTGTGGAAAAGATGGCAGAAGTTGAAAAGAAAATTAAAGTGGAAGAGGAGGAAGCGGTAGTGAGTATGAAAGAGTACGTTGAACAACTTAAAAAGATTGCCACTACACTGTTGGTGGATGTGGAAGAACCGTTGACGACTAAGGAGGAAAGAATGTTAATCCTGAGGCGTACATTCTACAGTTTATATCATTGGGGCAATTTTAAGAATTGTGGGGTGGCTTGGCCATTCTTAGAATCGCCCCCATGTGCCCACGCCTGGATGCAATCCAATTTTCCTCCACAATTTTCGTCCTTATGGCCGAGACTTCACCCACCATATTCCCATAGGATGTATATCAAATGCAAAACTCATGCCCGACTATTTTTGTGAGTATGATAATATAGAAATTCATTGGAATCCTGTGAGAGCTTGTAATTACTTTGCCCCAAAAATTTAAGATATATAGAATTATGTTTACAGTTGAAGGGCTCGGTATCAAAGATTTTCTGCCACCGTATCTGGACCCTAACCTTCAAGACTCCAACTTAGTAACATACATTAACTTTGGTTCTTGAGGATTTGGTTTAGATAACAAAACCAGTGAAATACTGGTAACAAGTTGTTAATTAAATTGGTGTTTATAATTGATTTTGATGATTTCTGCAATCTTTTAGGCTAATGGCTAGTGTTTAACTGTAGGAGGTTATACCATTCTAGAAAGCAATTGAGTATTTCAAAGAATATAAAACAAGATTGATAAGGTTGGTGGGAGATGAACATGCCGCCATGATATTGAGTGAAGCAATATATTTCATTGTCATTGGCACAAATGACTTCATTGCCAACTACTTCCTATTTCCAAATCGTTCATCTCACCTTACCATTTCACAGTACATAGATTTTCTCTTGCAGACATATGCTTCTTACATCAAGGCATGGAAACAATAAGTTTCTCTCTATAGATTTTTAGTCTAATCGCTACAGCTAAGTAGATTTGCATTGATTCTGACTAGGTTAGATGTTTGTTTTGATCTATTTGACATGAACTGTATAGTTTGAATGCATGCAAAATTGGGTTGATTATTAAATAATAAATTTTTATATATAAATTTATATTTTTGTTTCACAAAATTATTGTTAATATAATTGTGAAATTACCATATAATGATTCAAATAATAATAATATTGATACGAAATAATATCATTAATAATATATATATATATAATAGTTATTTATCTATCTTTATTTAATCGATCTATATCAAACCAGTATTTTATTAACTAAAAATACTAACAATTTATCTTTATTCATTAAATATCGTAATATTTATTTTTATAATTTAATGACATAAAATTCTCTAAACTCCAATACTTTTATATTTACGTACCTATCTAATGTATCAATTTCACAACATATATAATATATAACTATGAACTCTAACTAACGATATATACTATTTTGGAAAAGATTCTCACCATGATAAGTTAAATTAGATCAAAATTGTCACCGATTTGTTAACATATAAAATTAAATTTATATATATATATATATATTATTATATATATATATATTATAACAATAACAATTCTGATAAATTAAAATTCCAAATTAACAAGAAAAGTTAAGTGGTTACGCGTTCCTTTACATATATGAAAGATTGGATGTCGGTTCATCATATTCTAAATATTTCATTTTGTTATGAATGCTTTCCAGCTGCATGTCATGATTTACATAAATAATTTTGATTCATTTATATAAATGACTTTTATTTAAAAAAAATTACACTTCACTTATATAGTCTCAATGTTACATCGAAATAATAATTTGTGAAGATGGGAGTAGGAAAAGATAGTGTACTAACTATATATATACAAGATTTTCATTGAATAATATTTATATATATTCCTAGATTGCATGCAGGTGTGTGCACATGGGACAATTTTGAGAATGGCCCCGCCACCGTGCGATTCTCATAATCGCTCCTTTACATAGATGAAAGACTGGATGTCGGCTCATCATATTCTAAATATTTCATTTTGTTTTTCTAAATATTTCATTTTGTTTTGAATGCTTCCCAGTTGCATGTCATGATTTAAATAAATAATTTTGATTCATTTATATAAATGACCTTTATTTTAAAAAAATCGCACTTCACGTATATTATCTCAATGTTACATCGAAATAATAATTTGTGAAGATGGCAGTGGGAAAAGATAGTGTACTAGCTATATATATACAAGATTCTCATTGAATAATATTTATATATATTCTTGGATTGAATGCAGGCATAGGCACATGGGGCGATTCTGAGAATCACCCCGCCACCCCACGATTCTAAAAATCACCCCAGAGATATAAACCATGGAATGTACGACTCAGGATTGACATTCTTGAGCGTTGTGGCCACACGGGGAAGAGCAGCTTCATAATTGTTATCATGAAGCTCTTTTGAGATTTCTCATGAAGCTATTGTTAAGTGTGATTTTCTAAAAAGCATTTTTTTTGGATTTAATTTGTTTAAAATTTAGTAAGATTTATTAAAATATCAAATTTTACAAGTGAATTTTTCACAATTATCTAGAATAATAGTAAGTCATATTATCAAAAACTAGTTTAAACAACCTAAATTAACACTTAAATTTAATTACAATAAATCTCTCTTTAAAACTACTTCAATGTAAATTTATATTTATTTAATTGGACTTAGTCAAAATTTCTTCATTGCACTTACCTCCACTCGACCGACATATATATATTTCTTTGGAGTAGTTAAACCTTCATAAATTTATTTGGGTTTATGGTTTATAAGTTTGTAACTTCCAAGTGACAGTTACATAGTACAAACTGCTAGTCACATCACTGCGGCAACTTGTATCCCTATTATCTTATATGTTGTGTTAGTGTTAAATGGTTTAGAGTTTTTTTAAGTATATTTTGTTGGATGAATTTATTTATAAGTTGGTAGGAATTTGTTAAAATCACAAATTTTAATTGTGAATTTTTAGTTAAAAGGTTTTAAATTTTTAGTTAAAAAATTTTAAGGATTTTTTTAAGTGTTGAATCTATATATAGTTAAAGATCATATTTTAAATAATGAATGATCAATATTTAACGAAAAATGATTTCTTTGACTACATAATAGTTAACCAATGTCCTTTATCCAACTTTTTTGTTGCCACCAATTTACTAAATTGCATGAACGTCTTAATGGAAAAAAAAACGTGCATGAATGTTCTAGTTCATAATTACATTCCCATTGGAGATGCATAAAATGAAATAGTTATGCTTGTATTCTCAAACATATTATCATAATTTGTAATCTTACAGATGTGTTACATGTGTGTTATATATTGCGATCGTAAGTTATAATTTTGAGTTTCTAGATTACTATATTTAGCTAATCAAATCCACTCTCTTAGAGCATGAATAGGCCTAATGGATAAGAGCATGTGTTTCCTCCTAAAAGGTCACAGGTTCAAAAACCAGAAGAGGTTAGAGTAGGTATGCCTTCGTAGTTATAATAATCAAATTGTTGCATGGAGGTGGGACTCTTGTACCCCAAACAAGGGGGTCTCATACACCAATTTGGTGTCTGGCTTGGCTACGATGATAGAGATTCTGAAGGTTGTAACGAAAAGGAAGAGTGTTGATATAGGAGTCTGTTGAAACCAGTCGTAGATCTAGAAGAATTTTGAAACTTGAAATGGTGTGCATGCATGTAGACTCAGATGGGACACTAGTTGATGAAAGAGAAGAATATGGAACATCTTCGTCTGCATCTAGTCATTCATCTAAAGATGTGAATTCTGATAGTGTGCAAGAAAATATGAGTGATTTTGAATAGTTGTCTAAGACAGTTTATATAAGTGATGTTTGCATCGTATCATGAAATAAAATTTTTTATTTCCATATGGTGTTAAATCAGAAGTTATGAGTCATTTTTATGTTGTTTGATTATATGTCTTAATTATGATAATTTTTATTGTTTCGAATATTTACAATGCAACATTAAATTAGAGATATAATCTAGGTCTCATTCAATATACAAATAATGACATTTTGATTCATTTAGTCATGTAATTTGTTCATACTGTCATGGTTTTTTAATTTTATCATTGAAAAAATTCCAATTTCTTTTGTATCTAATGTATTGTGGTTGAAAACATGTTGAATTTATAGTTAGGAAAGAAAATTGTTATTCTACCGAAAACATTAGTGTGTCTTTTTCCTCATAAACCACTGTTTTTTTCACCGTAAAATTCAGTTTTACTAGCATTTTTTTTAAATGTTGAAAATTGACCCTAAAAAAAAATCGTCATTCTAGTATCAACACTTTTACATTTTCAAGGTTTTTTTTGCACGAAAATTTTATTTTCACTGCCACTTTTAAAACATGTTCAAAATTGACCCTAAAAAAACCATCATTCCAGACCTTTCGTTTTTAGCACAGTTTTTATTTTTTTTAGGGTTTTTTGGCGAGAGTTCTTGTTTTGACTTAAAATTTTGTTTTCACTACCACTTTTAAAACATGTTCAAAATTGACCCTAAAAAAACCATCATTCCAGTATACACACGTTTCATTTTTAGCACAGTTTTTGACTTTTTTCAGGGTTTTTTGGTAAGAGTTCATGTTTTGACTTTATAGTTCCTGTTTCAAAGTTTACATTGTTGATACCTGAAGCGTTGTTGGAATGTTGATTAAGTGCTTATAATCAGAGACCTTTCAGAGGGTCCCTGCGTTTGTCAGTGTTAAATTTTATTTTTGTTTTGCCTTTCATAATTAATTATCAATTCACTGTGCTTTTCCATGATGTTTATAACCATTTTCTAACTCTGTTCATAATGCAGCTTGTGTTAACTGAATAGCTCTTTTGTTTCACTACTTTCTAATTTCTTATCAGTATCTTGAAGTTGACGTCAATAGTATAGAGGAATTTAGATTTGCTGATCATTAGTCTAGTTTCTTTCATTTGTTGTTCATTAGTTTTTAGATTTTGAATTTAACTGATCAATGCCATTTTGTTGTTAGTTTAATAACTCATGTTGTAAGTGAATGTTTTCGAAAGCCCTTTCAATTGATGGTTCATCTTAAAACTAAGTGGTGAAATAGTTCATTTATGAATGAGTCTTTCTCTGCATTTTTATGTTTACATTTTCTTAGAACAATGAAGTATGGAGTCCCTCAAAATGCTATCACAAGGAGGTATTTCTCCCAAAATTATGTAGTAGAGTGATAAAGCACTTCATTTAGTTGTTATAGCAGATTAGTTGCAATTTTACTTTCATTCTTAGTCTTTCATTTAATTCTATTGTAATTTCATTTTTAGTTTTAGAACAATGAAGTATTGAATCCCTCAAAATGCTATCACAAGGAGGTAGTTCTCCCAAAATTGTGTAGCAGAGTGACAAAACACTTCATTTAGTTTTTATGATAGATTAATTGCAATTTCATTTTCAATCATAGTTTTTCATTTAGTTGCAATTCCATTTTCAGTGGTTCATTAAGTTTTGAGTCGACAATTAGGTAATAGTTGTAATCTTATTTTTAGTATTTCATTATTGTTCAACTTAGATAGCTGCAATCTCATTTTTAGTTTTCATATCTCATTTAAGCTTTGATAATAGTTGCAATTTCACTCTTAAGTCCTTTTAGTTCATGTTTTGTAAACGATCATAATAACAAGAAGAGAAACTCTGTTTTCACTTTCTTGGTTAAAACTTTACTTCCAAATCTGGCTTGAAGCAGTTTTAGCTATCATTTCATTTCTTTATATTCTTAGCAGTAGTAGATTTAAGATTTTGTTAAGTACATTGCAAAACATTAGGAATTGAAAAGACCAAACCCCAAAAACAATAGAAAAATAAAAAACATTGAGGTAAAAAAGGTCATCTAACACATATAGTGCACTACACTTCATCAATTTACGATACCTGGATTGGTAATTTATATAGAGCAATTTAGGACACTAAATTGACTAAACAGTATGTATGTATGCCAATGTTTGACAAGGTCGTCAAGGGTCATTCTTTTAGATGAATGATTATTTTATGCAGGTCAATGGCATGAAAATATTATTGTCTTATGAGGAATCAATTGGGCAGAGTAGCCCTAGAAGATATATCATGTTAGTATCATGTCGATATGATTTTGATATTATGTTCCTATAAGTATGCCTATGTTTATGTTATCGCGGGAAATGCTGAAGGATACATAAGTTGAATGAAAGAAATGTTACATGCGACATTTAGGTACAACCATGGAAAGTGGAAAGCCACATACCCGATATTTGGGTTGTGGATGCATGTAATAAGGCCTATGAAAGAAACTAGAGGCAAAGTTTATGGGTAGAGATAGTTTGGTCTCTGGATGTGCAATACTACTAGTGTGTACATGTTGTGTTGTGTACATGTGATGTTATGTTGTTTATATTGTGTAGTTGTTGTATTGTGACATGTGTATTCATTGTGTTGTATGGTGTGTACATATATGTGTTGATTTGTACATTATGTATCTGTATGTGTATGTGAATGAGGTGTGAAGGGGTTTGGTTCTCTAGATCCCTGGAGATTGTGGATTGAGATAGGATCTTTGGAGCCCCGTAACAACTTCGTTTCCGTGGAGATTTTGGGTTGGATTCCTATAATATTTTTTGTTCCCTCGATGTTGTCGGTTGGACTTTTGAACAACTTTGGATCCTTAGATGTTGTGGGTTGGCATAGGATACCTAGAGCCATATAGTAGCTTTGGTTTCATGGAGGTTTTCGTTTGAGATATTAGTCTATGGATCCTTGTACACCTTGGGAAGAGACTAATATTTAGTCGCTGATATTGAGGGTAGAAGTGGTATAATCTTTGGATACCCTTCTTGTTGATATTGAGGGTAGAGGTGGTATATTTTCAAACCTTGTTTTTAAACCTACATATGGAAGAGAAGGAACTAGGTTCTTCTCAAGTTTGGCAACTAATTCAGTGTGTGTATAGAAGGGACAAAGAAAAAAAGGCAAAAGAAAAGAACAATTTAACGATAAGTATCAATATTTTATTTCAGTTTTAATTATGCACATAATCTATGATTTTTACTTATGATGGTTTAGTTTTGAGCTAAATATATGTGAAATGTTTAAACATGATGATTCCATCAAGGATCCAATTTTACTTGATATGAAAGGAGATAAACAAAATTTCAAGGGTAACTTATTGATGAGCTACCAATGAGGTATGATTTGAATTTATTACAATTTATTTTGACTCTAATGGAAATTATGTGCTTGGTACAAGAAAGCATAAAAATCTTCAACTCCATGGTTGGAACTAGGTGCGAGAATGTTAGCAACAATAGTAAAAGTAATTGGAACATGAAATGGTGAGCTGAAAAAGCATTGAATAGTAGGGCCATTATGGGACACTGGTACCCAATAGTGTCCATTGATTTCCATGAGAATTCTATGGCCAAAATGATGGTTTTCAAGCAGGAATATGGCTTAGTTTTTGGACCTTCCGGTACAAGGAAACCTTGCTAAGAGATGGATCACTCGAAGGATAGGAAAGTAGAGAAGGGGATGTCAAGTAACATGGAAGGTGAGTGACTACAGGGAAGGTGGTGAACTCATTTCCTAAGGGACGGGGAAGTAGAGAAGGGAAGGCTAGGACTTTTTTTTTTGTCATTAGCATTTCTAGATGGAATGAGAAACACATTGTGAGAGTGCCATGAAATAATGAGTTAGTAACTATTCATTGAGAGAAAAAGTGCCACAAGCATTGTAGCACTGGACATTGGATGCAGGCTTGTTTTTTATAGTAGATTTTGGACTTCCTCAAAACTAACTGAATCCTAGTATTACTTTAAGCATGGAGGTGTGAGCCTCTCGATTCCATTGTTGTTGATGCAGGTATCATATTATTTTATTTATTGATTAGAGAAAATGCGCATATGTATATATTTGTATATTATTGTAAATATTCTATCGACCTATGTTTGCAAAGCTCCATATGAAATATGATTATTTGGTAGTTGAAGTAAATGCAAGTAAGTATATGTATTTTTCATTGTAAATACCACATTGATATATGTTACAAATATCCATAATTAGTATGTTTGGTTGGTCATAAGTGTCATTAAGCACCGAGGACAATGTTCCCCCAAAGGTGAAGGTTTTGTACAACCCCTTTTTAATGTTTCATGTAAATAAAATAAAACCAAGGTCATGGGACATGTATTCCAAGTAGAATGGTGGGAAAACATTATAGCGAGCATCACTTGAAGTTTATTAATGTCTATGGAAATTGGAAAATGCATTGAAAAATGAAGATATGTAATAAATGAAATTTAGGATATAAGGGAAAATATGATAAAAGGAAGGTGAAGAGACACAAATATCCATGCAAGGGAAATTAGAGAGAAAATGAAGGAAATGGAAGGATAAATGAAAAAAGAAAAGGAAGAGTGTAAAGGTCAATGATAAAAAGGCACCTTAGAAACAATTCACAACATTCGCTCTACTTTGGACTAGTTTTGAGAAAAAGGAGGAGTAACCACTTGGAAAAGAAAGCAAGGAAAACAATGATGTGGAAGAGGACAAAAATTAGTTGTGGATAGTAGGTAAAATTTTG
Source organism: Pinus taeda (assembly GCA_000404065.3). Classification (NCBI taxonomy): domain Eukaryota; kingdom Viridiplantae; phylum Streptophyta; class Pinopsida; order Pinales; family Pinaceae; genus Pinus; species Pinus taeda. Next base: position 1,150 of record APFE030279925.1, on the reverse strand, counting down.
CATGTGAGATTTAGCATGTTGGAATTCGAATGCATAGAGGATTCATTAGTTTATTATTTATGTTTGCAATCATTGGCATGGGATTAATTTATATTGACAATCATTTCAGCCTTTCCTTTCCCCTTCTTGGATAGTCAAGGTGTTGTGTGTTCCTTTTTTTGCTTTAATATTTGGATGGTCAATAGTCATGGATCTTCATTGAGATGGTGTTGGTAAAATTCCCAAGGGTCAGGGGTGAAGATGAGATTTATCTTGAAACTCTTTCCAGATGGGTGGACACAAGAAAAATCCTCTAGTGTTGGTGAATGAATTCAGAGACATCCAAACTTTTTCAGTGTTAATAATTTTTGGACAGGTTTAGTTGAAATCAATCTAGTTGAGGGTTGACTTGGTTTGGCCTCTAGAAGGCCTGGTTGGTTAAATTTTCGTTTCACCCATATGATTCTACATTCATGATTGGAATATGGAATGAGCATCATTAGATGAAATAGAGATTTTGTTTAGCCAAATCTATATTTGGGTAGTACATTGATGTCATTGACGTCATTGACTTGGTTGCAGGGAAAATTTTAAGAACCCCCCTAAATTTATAAGTATAATAAATGGGTGAATCTCCATGGTATATGGGAAAAATGGAAGGTGATTTTATCAATAATATAATATGTATATATAATTTTTTGGCGAATCTCTCACCAGGCATGGCGAATATTTTACTCAATTATAAATCTTGTAAGATCTTGGTATTGCCATGGGTTATCATAAACGTGGAGCTTAAAAATTACTATTAGTAATTTATAAAAATTAATAAAATTAAGAGTTGATTTTTATTTTATTTTTTATTTTAACCAAGCTAAAATGTTTAACCTACATTAAATTACAACATCCATTCTTGATCCACCAAGCCCCAAGAGGATCAAATATTTTTTCACTCTATGCTAGTTTGCATATCACGATATTTGATACCTCTCGGGGTTAGTAGATCCAGAGTAAAGATGGATCTATTCTGGTTTAATTCCCCCATTTAAATAGGCTACATTCCAAGTGAATACCATGGGTCAATACCATGTGCCATTTTGGTGAATACCATGGGTCAATACCATGTGCCATTTTTATTTTTATTAATACTAATATTAGGGTTAATATTGTTTTT
>APFE030279922.1:0-10198 GCA_000404065.3 Pinus taeda | reverse complement strand
AATTGTTCATTTATATAATGTAAAGGAGGTTTCCCCCTCGAAGAGGCTGAATTCTAAGGCGTTGATCTATCTTTTCTACCTTTTCTTGAGCTGGTTTCATAACAATGTGTGTCAATAGAACTTTTCTATCTATCTTGAGCTTCCTGTAATCTCTCTTGGGTTTTTTTCATTTTCTCTTCAATTTTTTGAATTACTTTAGGTGAAATCCAAATATTCTCTTCAAGTATACCATACCTAAGAGGAGTTCTATAGGGTCTAGCACATAAAAACTTGAAAGGTTCCATAATTATCAAACCCTAATAACTATTATTGTATGCAAATTCCACAAGAGGTAAATAATTTTACCAATAACTTTTCTAGTTTGCGACATACATATGTAACATATCCTCTAACACTTAATTCACTCTTTTTGTTTCTCCATTTATTTTAGGATGATATGACATACTAAAATTAAATTGCATGCTCAAGAATACCTGGAAACTAGTCCAAAACCTTCTTTTAAACTTTTATTCTCTCTCTAAGATGATGTTCTTTAGAATTCCATGTAGTCTCACTATCCCATTTACAAAAAATCCGTATATTTCCCATGTTTGATAGGTATTATTCATTGGAATAAAATGCACAAGGCTTGGTCAGTATATCAATTAATATAAATATTAAATCATATATTATTCATGTCATAGTAAATCTCACTATACTCCATTGAAATCACTTCCCGTTTCGATTCTAGTGCAACATGCAACTGTAATAATATTGTTGGGTGTTGATGTTAAACTTTCATGTGTTAATATTGCATCCATTTATCATTTCTTCTATTACATCTTTCTTCATTCCATTATAAAAGAATGGTATTTTCAAACATACATACATACATATGGCTCAGCTTTGAGTGAGCCATATATTTTGTTCTATGTGCTTCCCTGAGTATCAACTTATGGATATGTTCATTTGGAGGTACATAAATATCTCTATAAAATCTAAATAGTACAACTTTATCGAAGGTGTATCCCTCATACTTTAGAATTTTCATTACATAATTTTCAATTTATGATTTTGCTTCTACATACCATTTATCATTTTCTTGCAATTTCAATATATTTTCTCTAAGTTTCATTTTTAAAGGTAAAGTTAGGAACATTTGAGGTATTCTAGTAAAGGAATTCATTACCATGCTTAATGTTTTTTTTAATACATGATATGTTGAAATCATGCTCACTTAACAATTTTGACCATTGTTACTCTCTAGCATTGCATAAATATATGTTAAACTCCTTGATGGTCTACTTTCAATTTAATATTTCTTCCTACTAAATAATGCATGCAATAATATAGTGAGTTCTAAGCCATACATTACATAATTATCTTCACGTAAGATAAGTTTTCTTGAAACATAAACCATCACTCTACCTAATCCTTATTTTGATGAATATAGACACACCATTGAATCTTGATCCATGTTGGGTATTAATATGGGAGTTGTTATCAACAAATAAATAAGTTTGTTGAATGGTTGTTCAAATTGCTTAATTCGTATAAATTTCTTATCTTTCTCTTGCAATTTTATGGTAGGATACACAATTTTCAAAAATTATTCCCCAAACTTCCTATAATACATGCCAAACCCATAAATATGTGTACCTCATGTATGTTTGTAGGCATTGACTAATCTATAATAGCCAATAACTTTGTTGCATCTACAATAATTCCTTATCTTGAGATTACATCATCCAAATAATTAATATTTGATTCATAGAATGAACACTTATATTTTAATGTATGTCTTGTGCTCTTTAAGCCATTGCAATACTAGCCTTAAATGCTCTCGCGCTCCTTTGATTTTCTAAACTATATCAAAATTTCATCCAAAAGCACATATGAAATTACCTAGGTGTTGACAGAACACCTCATTCATTAGAATTATAAACATAGTTAGCACATTTTTCAACCCAAATGGCACTACAAGCAACTGGAAATGACTAAAACGCAAATTAAATGCCATCCTAAGGATGTCTTGTTCCCGAATTCTCAACTCATGATGTCTCAATCTCAAGTCAATTCTGAAAATGCAATTTCCCCTTTCATTTGATTAAACAAATCATCAATTCTAGCCAATGAATGGTTGTTCCTTATGACTTATTTATTCAACCATTGATAGTCAATGCAAAGCCTCCATGATTCATATGATTCATATTTATTCTTTATGAAGATAACTAGTGATTTCCATGATGTCCTAGGATGAGTAAATCTCAAGTCCAACAATCCTAGGAGTTACATTTTTAATTCTCACAATTATGGGACTATCATATAATTTACCCCCATGCTTGTACCTTTGAAAACCCATGTTCTTGGAAAATTTTGATTTTTGATTCCATTGTTTTAAAATCAAGAAACTCAAGATATGATGGGCACAATCTCATGCAAATAACTAAGAAACACTAAATATATGCAATGAAAATTCTCATAAGCATACACAACATTAAAATAAGGATACAATTAAATAACATAGTTGAATATAGATACACAAAGAACTAGTTTTCCATCTACCACTCATATACCTTAATATTTAAATTCTTCCTAATTGACAAAAGTAAACCATGTAATATTTTAACTAGTGAATTAGGTTTCACATTGTCATTGTCATTGTCCTCTTGAATGATATAGTACAATTTCTTGGCTTCTGCATCCTCATCTCAAGCTACAACTCAAGGCTTTCCTTCTTTTGGATCTAGAGATATAACACCAAAGGTCATTCATTCAGAGATCCAATTTCCTTAGAGATTGTTCGAGCACAACTGAATTTCATGTATCCTTGGTAGATCTTCGATTTTTTGCAACACTCCCTCCCACACCCTTGTAATACTTCGGGATTTGGAAGGTGTTACTAAAATCTTAACCTGATCTTCATAGTATATCATGAAAATGAGATTACAAAATTTCTCCTTTCTAAAAGTTTTCAAAATTAAAAACTCCCATCGCCATTGCATCGAACTCAGTGAGAGCTTTCCAACGATATAAATCTTTCCTCGATTTGAATCCAAAACCAAAAATTATGCTAGATTGAAATTTTAGTCCTTTAATAAAAACCATACCATCAATAATGTACCACGTGATAATCCATGGACACACTCATGATCCAAGTGGCAATACCATGTGGACTTGTAAGTCCACCTCACTTGGAATAGTGTGGTGCTACTACTAGCCATTCCACTGTGTGAAAATGAATCCTAACCATAGGTCAGGTACCTTATGCATGATGGAACCCGCCCCAAGTCTATGCCTTTATTAGATCGAGCCCCACCATGCCCTGATACGCACTAAAAAGGCCCGAAAACCATAGGCCATGCTCCTCGTGGGCCCTCCCCCAAGTGTTTTATTTCGGTTCAGGAGCTTTCTCCCTCTACTTTGGGTTCTCGAGTGTGGATCAACATCTGAAAGCTGAAGCGGGCCTAATTACAGATAGTCTAGTGAGACCTACCCTAAACCACATGACATTTAGCTAATAGAATCAGGTTGCCAAATCTCATTGATAAATTGCAACTTCACAAATAACTCAAGGGTCAATTACTTAATGCAATCAATGATTATATGGCTACCCAATGATGTAAAATTAATATGGTTTTTCCTTTACAAGGTCTAAAGGTAGGCAACAAATATGTAGCTTGTTAATGTGTATTAAATGAGCGGGGACTATATATGCCTATTGTTGAATAATTGGCGTACTGAAATTTAACGGTGGGCATATGCAACCCCTGCTCATTTAATGTTGATTATCAAGATACTTATTTTCAATGGAATATGTACTCCAATAATGAATAATTGGCCAACAACAATGTGAGGTGATTTCAATGTTTAACGAAGGTTTGAAGGCCAACTTTATCACCATGAAATGAAATTAAATATATTGGCCTATCATCGACCAAGTGCACTTGGATGCCTCGATGGCTCACAAGTTGAAAAACTAAGGTTTAAATAGTTTTAATCTAATAGAACAAATTTAGTTAATTGCATAAAGGAATGGGAAGACCAAACTTGCGGTCTTCTCCAAATTTGATAATATGGTAGAGTGGGAATATATGGGTTACAGGTTTTGCCCAAACAACTATGTTGAGACTAGAAAAGGGGCATGACCCCAAATAATTTTCATGAGTTATATATATGTAAGCTTTTTTATGAAACAACAGCCAGTTGCAGACCACTCAAATTTTAACAAAAGAATGAAACATGCTAATTTTCTCAAGTTATATATATGTAGGTTTTCCATGAAACACCACCTAGTTGTGGTGGTTACTTACACAAAACAATCAAATTTAACTAAAGAATGAAACATGCATTACATGTTAATTAAAATTGATATACACCAAAACACATTTGAAGAGGGGTTATGGCAGGCTAAGTCTAAATGTATGACTACCAAAAAATGAGAGAGAGTTTTGGAATATACAAATTGTTTCTTCCATACATTGCTATTCATAAATCATGGAGTATCCAAGAAACAAAGTACATCATCTAGGATGTCCAACTGTTTCATAAATGAAATACCATTCTTTATCCCAGTCACACAAAATATGGTATTAGCCTATATTCAAAACATAATTAAAATTGTATTCGAGAACATACAAGTTGTTTCTTCCATACATTTTTATTCATAAAGTATGAAGCATCCAACTGTTTCATATAAAAAGGTACATCATCTAAGATGTCCAACCGATTCATAAATGAAATATCGATCTTTATCCTAGTCGCACAAAATATGTTATTAACTTTATTCAAAACATAATTAAAATTGTATTCGAGAAACCAAGAGGCAAAATATTTGTATAGTCAAATAATGATAATGCATAGAGTAAAACATTCATAAAAACATTCAGTCAAATATACATAACCATATATAGTTAAACATGCACATACCCCTCATCCAGTTATCCACCAAGAAGACAGTTTAAGGAATTAAGTGTTTATGAATAATTACATAGAGGTGTATACATAAGAACTCAACAATCATAAACAAAAAACATAAATCAAGCTACTTATCTGATTGAGTTGATTTCTACTAGTGACTAGAGAAAGGACTCTCGAGCTCCTCCCAATTGTAGACCAATTCTGTTGAACTCAATCTTGTAACTAACCACCCCCAAGGCAAGTCTAGAGTCTGAGGAACAAATTTCACATGAGTAACACTAATTGGACTAGGACATTGATATCACTTGCAGGCGGTTTATCAATAGTCTAACAAGCCTTGATTGTTTCACAACTACATCAAACACCATTGGTTTCATATCCAACCACAAGCATTTTGAGTCGTTGTATGGGTGGTTTCATAGTAAGATACAAACAATGGTGGTTTAGCATCCACAACAAGCACTAGTGGTTTCATAGTCTTAACAACACCTAACACTTTCAATTCAACCACTTGGTGCCCAAATTGGTAACACCATGTAAAAAATAAGGATGTATCAATGGTCTAGTGCAGGTTAAACATTCTCCATGAGCTTCAAACCCATGTTTCCTCTCCATGAATTTATCTTGAATCAAGTCAAACCCCTGTTTGAGTATGGGCTAGCATATTTATGGCCATATGGTTATGTTCCATTGGTGTGCTCAAGAGGAACACTTGATTTCCCCCCCCTCCCCCCCCCCCCTAATTTCTTTTCCCATTACATTGTCTCTTTAGAGTGTGAGGAAGGGACTCAAGATGGGAACCACCCAATCAAATTGTCCTTTCACCTCCCTAGTAGTTAGTGGTCCACCGACTCCAAATAAATATTCCTGGTTGTATTAATAATAAAATTTAGATTAGGAGCAAATTTTCCTAGCCATAAAGGGTTTGACATTAAATTCAACGGGTATGAGTGTGGTGGTCGACATTAAGTGAGTGAACAAAAAATTCTCTATCAAAGTCTATCATGTTTTCCCTTCTCTCCCATAGGTTTGAATTTGAATAATAAAAATTATAATTCTTCGTATTAAATAAAGAATTAATACATAATCAATTTATTTTTTTTAATTTAAATAAAACATTAATACATCTCAACACTTCAAACAAAGAACTGATGAATTTCAACATTAATATTTACATTATGCTTAAAGAGAGTTTCCACCAACAACAATTACTATGATAGATGTACAAATATATAAAATACTTATAAATGTAGTAGTCCATGCAGTGGATGATACAAACCCCACCCCATTATAGAAAAATCATCCCTAGTGTTCTACAAAATAGAAAAAGGCAACAAAAAATATGAGATTTGTAGGTACAACACTTTTACATCCATTACATATTTCACAAAAATGGGTGCAACACCCTCATTTGATTGCATGCTCACAGGTTACCTCATTGGGTCCAAAGTGCTTCCATTTCACCTTAACCTATTCTATTACTTATTTAAAAACCATAGTCTAACTCTATTCAAAGATGCATAAAGTTTCGAGTTGGAACTCATTGTCGGAATCCATTTGTATCACAAACCAACCAATCACATGATTAGAATAATTCACATACTTTTTTAGTAAGGATATGTGAAATACATCATGAGCCTTTATGGTCAGAGGTAAGACTAGTCTTAAGCCATTGTTCCCACTATCTCCAAAATCTGAAATGGTCCACATTAAGTGAGTGAAACAAAAAATTATCTCTCTCAGACTCTGGCCCGTCATCCATTCTCTCCAATAGGTTTGAATTTGAATAATAAAAATTAAAGAAAAAATATAATTAATAATTGTTAATATTAAATAAATCATTAATACATAATTGATAATTAAAAATAAAAACAAAAATAAAGAATTAATACATCTCAACACTTCAAACAGAGATCTAATTAATTTCAACATTAATAATTTTGTTATGCTTAAATATATTTTCCATCGGCAACAATTATTATGTTGGATGTACAAATATATAAAATGCTTATAAATGTAAGAATCCACATAGGGGATGTTACAAACTTGACCCCATTAAAGTAACATCATCCCTGATGCTCTACAAAACATAAAAAGACAACAAAATATGAGCTTTATAGGTGAAACTCTTTTACATCTATTACATATTGAACAAAAAAGGTTATAGCACCCTTATCTGATCTACATTCTCCCAGGTTGCCTTGTCAGGTGTAAATTTCTTCCATTACACCTTAACCTATTCTTTTACTTGGTTACAAAGTCTACCTCTAGTCGAATATGCATAAAGGTTCAGGTTGAAATTCACCCTTAGAATCCACCTGTATCATAGACAAATTGATCACAAGATTATAATAATGCACATACTTTTTAAGGAAAGGATATGTGAAATACATCATGAGCCTTTATGTTGGAGGGTAAGGCTATTCTATAAGCCACTAGCTCCACTCTCTCCAAAATCTGAAATGGTCTGCAAAACTTGGTTACCAACTTAGCATAGGATCCCACTTTTAGTGAAATTATTCTCTCTTTAATGTGATATATATGTGATCTCCCACTTGAAATTCTCTATGTGTTCTCTATAGGTCAGTGTGGATCTTATATATGTCCTAGGTTTCCTTCAGTTTCTTTCTGATACTAAGTACCTCCTATTCCATCTCCTTTAACATATTAGGTCCAATAGTTACCCTATTTACTAGGTCATCCCAACCAATGGGTGTATTACACATTATGTTATACAAAGCATCAAAAGGACTCATATTTAATGATTCCTGGTAACTATTGTTATATGAAAATTCAAAGAGGGAAGAAATTATTCCCACCTTATTAGCTAGTGCATAATGCACATCCTTAGCATGTCTTCTAATACTATGTTCACTCTCAATTTTTCTATTGGGTCCCAAACCCAACAAATAGTGTTTGTGAAAAGTTTGATGTGAATTTCAAATCCCAATATGAAATTATTTTATTAGGTATCCCATGCAGTTTGAATATCTCTTTCATGAATATTTGTGTAATATTAATCACCTAGTGGGTGAACTTGATAGGTATGAAGTGAGTTTCCTTTCTCAATTTTTCTACTACTGACATGATCGCATCATGCTATCTTGGCATATTTGGAAATCCCATGATGAATTCCATGAATATGGCTTCCCACTTCCATTCAAGGCCGGGGATCAATTGTAACAATTTAATTAGGTGTTTGCATTCTATTTTAACTTTTTGACATTTCAAACACTTGGAAATGTACGTTGTGACATCCTTTTACATACTCGACCAATGATACATCTTCTTGATAGTTGTTATCATATTATGATAAGTGGGATGACCTGAATAAGGTCTTTCATTAAACTTGTCTAAAATGAGATTCCTTGAGTCGATCATGCAAGGTATATACCACATGTATTTGAATTTTAGCATTCCATCATCTATGAGTGTGTAGTTCTTACTCAGTGGTCCTTTTGGATCTTTTTGCAAACAATCCTTCACATACTAAAACTTGTGCTCATCCTATACTAATTCTTCCTTGATATTTTCCTTGATGATTCACAAGAGCTCATGGCTTCCAAGTGAGCCACCTACAAACTTCTACTAAGTGCATCTACCACCCTATTCGCTTTACTCTTAATATGCTTGAATTCAAAGTAAAATTCATTGATGAGGAATAACCATGTAGCATGTCTTGCATTCAATTTAAACTAGTCAAATAGATATTTCATCCCTCCATGGTCTAACATCAACATGAATTTCCTTTCGATTAAATAACATCTCCACATTTTTAATTCATGCACAATTCTTGTGATCTCTAGGCCATGGGTGACATAGTTTCTTCCATGTTCATTTAAATTCCTTTATTCATAACATACTATATGTGCTTCTTTCATTATTAATCTACCTAAGGCTTCCTTACAAGTATCTGTGTAAACTAGGAAATATTTCTCCATATCAACTATCTTAAAGATAGGTGCATGTATGAGAAAATTCTTGAGTTGCTCAAATCTAGTTGCGCACTCTAATGTCCATTGAAATTTTACTCCTTTCCTCTATAGGGTTGAAATTTGATTCCAAATCTTTAAAAAATATTAGATGAATCACCAGTAGTATCTTGCCAAATCCATGAAGGATATGACTTTTGTGACAATTCTAGGTGTGGGCCAATCCATGATGGCATTTATCTTCTTGAGCTCCACAACCACACCTTCCTTTGAGATTATGTCTCCCAATATTGAAATTTTTTCTTAAATAATTCACTTACTGATAATAACATATAACCTTTGTTCCCTCAAAAACTATAACACTATCTTCTAGTGCTCCTCATGATCCTCTCTGGTTTCAAGTAAACTAAAATATCATCTACAAATACTAGCACAAAGTTTTCCACGTATCAGTTGAGCACATTTTTCATTAAGCACATAAACATGGTTCGAGCATTTGTAAGTCCAAATGGCACCACACAAGCTCATAGCACCTATATCTTTTCCTAAACATAGCCTTAGGAATGTCTTCATCCTTAATCCTGAATTGGTGATAACCAAATCATAAATCAATATTTAAAAACACAGTAGATCTTCTTAGTTGGTCAAATATATCATCAAATCTTGGTAGTAGATATTTATTCTTTATTTATTCTTTGTTCATTTGTTGGTAGTCGATTCATAGCCGTAATGTGCCATCACTTTTCTTCACAAACAAAGTTGGTTCTACCCAGGTGATACATTGGGTCTGATATATCTCTTATCCAGCATCTCCTTTAGTTGTAATTTTAATTCCACCAGTTGGAAAGTGCTCATACAATATGGTGTCTTAGAAACTAGCACTTTTGGGCATAGGATCCCCCAAGGGTAGTTTTGGGGCTAAAAGCCCATATTTTGGTCAAATTTTGTAATCCAACTGTAAAGACTCTACATTTTGTGGTCGCGGAGCGCGTAGGTGTTAAAGAGTCATAGGGTTGTTTGTGCTTATTTTGGAAATGTAATGTCGACTGTAAACGATCTACCCATGGTCTGTGAACCATGGGATTGTATAAATAGAGCTAAGCTCTAAGTAGTTTGATAGGAATAATATAAGATAGACACATGAAGATATGATGTATGAGAGATAGCTCTGAGGTAGAAGTCTAAATTTGGGTCGTAATGTAGGTAGAGGCTCTATAGCTGAGTGCGGAGAGGCCTAGGGTAGAAGTCCACAATTGAGTGTGAAGACCCCTGCAATTGAGTGCGCAGCACGCGTCGAGTCTGTAATCATCCAGAATTATTAATAAAGAGAAGTATTCTAAAATTTTTGCGTCTTTATTTCCTATTTT